>OX596248.1:19714431-19744205 GCA_951394255.1 Polyploca ridens
AAGTAGCACCTGCTGTCTTGAATCGCTGCAAATTTAACATTTGACGTTATAGCTTACTTCCATAGCTACTTCGAGTATCCATACATACTTAATCCCTTGACTTGCGGTTGATTTCTATTGTTTTCCTCGCTCGCGCGGATCGTCAAACAGTCAAGATAATAGTAACACAAATTATAATACACAAATGATAATAGTAACCAACTGATATGGCTTACCCCATTACATTTATACCCGATACATTTTCAAAGCGCGGGAAACGCTATTGGTCGGCAGCTGCCGCCATGTTAGCGCGCGCCGTGCCGTGGGGCGTGACTTGTGAGTGAGACGAAACTAACAGCTGTAGTGTATTATGAACTTTGAAGTAGTGATCTAAGGTTGATTGTAAGTTTTAAGCATTTTCGTTAATCTTCGGGGCCATACTTTCTTTTCTGTGCGAACGAAGATTCACGACGCGCCTTATCAGTTGGGTACACAAACAACCCGGACGGCATTCTCGCTATCACAAAACTGAGGAACAGTAATGGCGGCGACTATTTATGTGTGATTATATTTAGGGTTGCCATGTTATGCTAAATTTACCCACTCTTTTATTATGTTATACCACTATTATACTCCGACAAATATGTAACGGTAGACAAGTTTAAATGAAAATTAAGTGTAAATGTAGGCAGAATATACCGTATCATTTTAAAATGTTAATGGTGGCCAAATCTCGCTATGAAAATATCCTAACTAATATTATACACATCTGAAAGTGAGTTTGTTTGTTAATTTTATTTTTGTTCTGCTTTCATGCTTCAACTATCAACCGATCGCTTAAAAAGGGGTCGAAGATTTTTGTTCAGTCTGGCATATTCATCAAGCGCCGTTTTTTTTTTTAAAAGCGGCTTTCGATGTAACCTTTATACATCGATTGAGGACACTCATACGAATATAAAAATAATGGCGTGCCTATGCCCATAACGTTAAAGAGTTCTTTGCAAAAAAATATCGATGTTTGACATCTTCAATAACCATGAAAATGTTGTCATTAAATGTTTTTTCAACACACTCGCTCGTAAAGTGACGTTTTTAGTATCTTAAAGCAGCTTATTGCGCACTAGTGCTTTTTACTTTCCATTACCGCACAGTTTTATGATAGGTATAATCCCGATTATGATACGTTTGTGCTGTACAACCTGTACAAACTGTGTGTCTGTGCTGTACAAATTGTGTGTACACAGTTTGTACACACAACTACAAACAGTAGACGTGTTAACGTCTGTGGCGTCTCTGCGATATTATGGCCAAAATACATTACAATGTATACCGGGTGATCACGCGTTATACAGAAGACAAGTTCAAAAAATAAATTCAATTAAATAAATAATTCGAAATAGTTAATTTGATTACGATAGTCCAATAATTTCATTAATTTTAAATACAATAAGTGCCTATATTTTACAACCTACGCGGTAATATAAAGAATACCTACACATAAACTAGTCTTTGATTATTATAGGGCTCCATCAAATAATTCGCTTTCTAAAACGGGTCCGTTCGCCAAAAAAGATTGAGAACCACTGATATAAAGTATGTGTATAAGTCGCGAAAGTTTAAAATCAATTTATAATAAAATACATAGTATTAATAATAACCATAAAATATAACATTCCCATATTTCGGGTAATTTACACAAGTGAATATTGGCAACACTGGCTTTGTGACAGATTATTTTGTTCTGGTGAATGAATATTTGTTTTGATGTATAAAATCAAAACTAAGTGATTGAATTATTAATTTACCTGTGAAACGTGATTCCTGGTATTTTTTTCCTTCGGTCAGTACGGTTTTTACACCATTTCACTACACAAGACATGCTTTATTTTAATATTTTACGGCACCGGAGACGTATTGACTCTGTTGACGTTTATCCGCGTAATGGCCGACTAATGTGTGAATGTGTGCGTGCCGGCATGTACGTATAGCGAGGTGGCCGACTCTGAGCGACACAGTTTTTTGTTAGCGAGAATACATCCGCCTTTTTTAAATATCTGTGGTTGGGTAATACATATTATGTTCTGCATCTCAACATGTCAGAGCAGTGAAGGAAAGAATGATTTCAGCTTTTATTACTTTGGATTACAACAAACATTTGAACATAATCTGATCATGGTAAGTGATCGAACGATCAACGTTAAAATACCGACTAGGAATTAGTACGACCATTGTAATTCATTAACGTAATAGTTCGCCACACAATCGATTCAATGAAATAAAACCATCGAACCTAGATTCTATAGTTTATCGATACTTCTTTATAGTAATGGTTGAAAGCAGGTCACTAACTACACCAGCACTTATCTATCCAGGACAGGGGGTGGGGCTCATTCCTTTCTTGAACACAAAAGCTAAATTAATGGTAATGTCTTCTAGATAACGCCTGTATAAGTGGTGAATAAAATGTTTGTAAAACCAGAGAGTTAATAATATACTAGGTACGAGTAAATACGAGTACTAATTATGATTGCGGAATTTGAAATAGTGAAGTGGTAGGTATGTTGGTACGCTACGCAGAGCTCGCAGATGAAATATTTGCACACTACTGATGATTATAAAACACTTGACTCAGATGAGTCAGAACGAGATATTTCTAACAGATAATTACTACATAAGTAGTAGGTAAATTATGAAGTCATTAATTTTATAGAAAGGATTGAAGGGTGTAGTCTTATTTTATGCTTAGGGCTTTTAGCTCTGTGGCTCTACTCGTTTCATTTCAGATTGATTAAGAATTGTACCTACTTCTTTTTCTAAGCACAGATCAGTGATTGATAGAAAAAATAAGAGATTAGAATTAGATACCAAAATATTATTAGAACATAACAATACGCTCAAATCTTGATCTTACAACTCGACTTCCAACTTAGTAAAAAAAACACAAACAAATTACATTAAAGCCTGCATTGGCCCTGCTAGTCCTCAAACCCCAGAACAAAACATGACTGATATCAATAAACATTTACCTACACATTGACCGGCTAACTTGTTGCTTTAACTCGTTGATTTAGGGGGGTTGGTGTTGTTTCCACGTATATCCGGGTCACAGTCATTACCAGCATGTCAGTGATCTGACCTATCATGCGCATGAGCAACCAAGCCCATTACAGGCTCATCAAGAGATGTAGCATCATGCATCCATAATTCACATCCAAGTTCGTGTGTGACCGAAATTACGAACTCGCATAGTCTCATTGCAAACTGTATAATTTAATAATAAGATGTATTTCGAGTGAAAGTGATATGAAAGCGAGCTCAAGAATATTTTTAAAATTTTGCTTACGATTGCCTATATGATTACAATATGAGAGAAGAGTTGCACCTTGACTCTTAATAATTATACATAGGTTTTATATTTTTATTCTTTTATCCCTCTCTCCCCCCTCTCGCCATCAACAGGTAGTCCATCCTCACACATTGGAGCCCAAATAGTCTCGCACTGTGCGGATTCAAAAAAGCTTTTTTTTTTTTTTTTACTATTTTATAGGCCTGTGTTTGACCGCAATCTCACCATGGTAAGTGATGATGCGGCCGAAGGTGGTAAGCACACAAAGCCTAGAAGGAACTGGCTCTCAAGTGCAGCTATCGGAACACACCGAAAGGTGCTTGGCGACAGATTTTCAGCTTGAGGGTGGTAGCCAGCCAGGCGGGTACTACAAAGTACCCTACCACCGTGCTATGGTTTCCTCACGATGTTTTCCTTCACCGAAAGCTCAAGCTCATTGTAGGATTCGAACCCGGGACCTTCGTCTCGGTATCCGACGTCACTACCACTGAGCTATCATCGCCTTCTGCGTCTCCGTAGATGCTAAGGTTGTCAAATGAGTTCTCTGCGACGTTGTTTTTCCAAGGTAGAACAGTATGGGGTTCATCAACATTTTTTTTTTTCAGTGTTTGCGTCCCGTGAGTGATACTCCTGGATGTATGTTTATTTGCTACATTAGTAGTATAAAAAAACAACAATCGTGAAAAAACATTCAATTGTGACGTACAAAGACAATACTGTGTCAACTAAAGGGTAATAATGGTTAAGGGTAGGTAAAATACAACAAACAGAACATGCATGTTGGGTGTTGAGAGGTTTACGTTTGTTCTAGTTGGTGATGGTGCGTGGTGTCGTGGGGATCAGTGGCTCACTCACCCCGGGAGCTGATCGCGAGCGCCAGGGCGGCGACGGTGGCCGGCGGCCGGCCCGGCGCCTCCTCACGCCAAACTGTACGCAGCCAATCGGAATTCGTATATTCGTAATATTCGTATCATTATTTGAATGCACCGCTATTCATCGTCATTATTTTATTGTCAAAGGGATGTCTCCTACTGAGCAGTAATGCCTCCTATACCCCAAATCTTAAAGCTCAAGACGAATAGGCACCTATACTCCTAAGTGAAATATCGTAGATAGTAGGAATATATCGGACAATGATCCTAACCTACATAATGTGTAAATATGAAGAGTGTTGATATGGGACGTAGTAAGGAACAGTAGTGCGTAGTACCTACTGCGTACAAGTAAATCAAACGTTTTCATGGCAGGTGCTCAGAGACAAGTGGAACACCGGAAGGCATTCTCGCAATAAATCCCCCTCGCCACTTCCGGTGGGTTAGTTATAAATTCAAAATGGCGGCGGGTTCGTAGCACCGATGTGGGGCGCGGACGGCCGCGCCGCCCGCACTCCGCGTAGTGCCGTGCAGCCTACCCCTGCACTTTCGTTTTCATTCATGTACTTACTGACCAAAATGGGTAGGTCATCATTACTTGACTATTGTCAAGATTTTGATTGTGTTAATTTCACTCTGGTTATGTGACTTAGCGCTGCTTTTATATCAGTGGACTGACTTACGTACTTAAAAGACATTTTTAGGGGTTACACACCCCTAAAAATGTCTTTTAAGTACGACTCAAACGACTCTTAAGTACTCATCAAAAATACTCGAGCTGCATAATAGCTCACGGCTCAAGTGTGTGAGCCGGTTCAATGAATCAGCTCGCAGATCAGCTCAGTTTGTACCTACCTCTAGTTCACGGTATGTGTGCCCGGTCAATGCGAGCCACACGTCGAATCGAGCCAAATGAGCTGCCGCGACTCTTTTCATTCTTTAGAGATCATTTAAGTCAATTTATATTATCTATTTACTTACGTTAAATATTTTATAATTTTTAATGGATTAGATTAATACATTACTATTTAAATGTTTTAGAAGAAATAATAATACTTAGATCAGAATCACAAGACATTAGTCTTGTGATTCTGATCATATCATATCTGTAGAGAGAGTCACAGATACAATAATGACCCCAATTGAGCCGTGAGTTAGTAATTTTGTTGTTGAGCCTTAGCTCAACGGCTCAAACTTGTTTGAGCTGATTCATTGAGCTGGTTCAGAGCTGAGTTACACACCTCTAGACATTTTCATCATCATTAATTTTATCTAAATAATTTAGAAATCTTAGGGGCATAAGCCCCCTTTTATAGAACGAGAATCAAAACTTAAATGCAAGTCATTGTGATAATAAAAAACAAGTTGTAGTCGCGTTCTTAATACCATAATATCATGGTCACCGTGTCATTGCGACTCTTGACTAACCATCGCTTTACCTAGGTGCCAGCCAACACCTTTAAATATTAAAATGACACTCAGAATCTAATGAAAGATATTCTAAGATATGTGATTGATAAAGAAAATTTCTTGCAATTGTATGTTTTTCTGGATGGACAAACTTTCAAAATAATATTAGAACGAAGTACCTAAAGCGATAAAGTCATCGTGGTAACGAATAGTATCCAAATTCATCTCATAACGATAAATATCATCTTAATTATAATTGGACTATGATTTATTTTGAATGTATTTCCCATCAAAGGATAACTTTTTTAATTTCCGCACAATAACTATTGAGTAGTCACGAGGTCGTGATTTGATGTTGCCGTTAATAACTAATTAATAGATTCCTGTAGCAGTATTGAATCAATATCTTTTCCTTTAGCAGTTTTAAAACACGTTTGTAGTTTCATCTTATATTTAGTGATGTTTCATATTCGGACTAGCTTTAGATTACTTTTTCAGACGCTTTACAATCAGGCATTTGTGGCTACTCTCACCTAATGTGTTGCCGATCTTCACAAAGTCTAATAGGCAACTGGCTCTCTCAAGTTCAACCATAATAAACCGGGCAATACGCGTCGCGGAGCGGGCCTCGATTTATCGGGGGCAAGCTTCGCGTCAGCAGTTTTGGCTTCGCCGTCACCATCGATCGCTGAGTCAGCAGAGCGCACACTGAGCGCGCCCCGCTGCCCCGCTACCGCTCCCGCTCCTGCGGCTCCTCTACGCACCGCCCGCGCTCGCGCCGCACCGCCTACCCGATCCGCTGTCCCATCGGCGCCACCGCCGCCGCCATCTACAGCATTGGCGCCTTCTGTGAAGCCCACGCCTGAAAGGGCTGATGATGACGGTTTCGTGAAGGTGCAAAGAAAGCGCCGGTCAACCAACAAGAACCGTTGCGGCACGCGACCGGTGGAGTCCAACTCAACCATACGTGCCGCAAAGCCGAACACTCCGGTGTACATCTCCCGCCTTCACTACACCACTACGGCGGAGGATATCGTGGAGTACGTGCGCCAAAAAACCAAGTACTCGCTGAGGGTGCAGCTGCTGGAATCAAGCCGCAACGTCAACTTTAAGGCGTTCGTGGTGCGAGTTCCAACATGTTTTCTGCACCTCGTCATGGAAGAGGACTTTTGGCCGCAGGACGTGGTGTTCCGTCGCTTTCGTGGACAAGTGCCACACGATCGCACAAAGACATAGTGTTTTAGTTTAGTGTTTATTAACATAGGCTTAAGTGTACTATAATATTTATGTTAGTTTGTAAGGTATATATCTATGGGCCACTAGTAGCCTGAAATAAATGAATTATTATTATTATTATTATTATTATTATATACTTATTTGACAACCTTCAACATTACATTAGTAGCGGGTACTACACAGTACCTCACAACCAAGTTAGAGTTTCCTCATGATGTTTTTCATCGCCGAAAGCTCAAGCTAATATGATTCGAACCAACGATCCTTCGTCATGCCAATTGACGCTAGTACCACAGTCTAAGTAACGTGATTTATATTTGTTTTTGAAATGAAGAGTATTTTACATTTCATAAGCAACAGTATTTCCGTGGTTGGGGAAAGCCGGACAATCGCCATAGTTTCGTTTATCTTTCTCTTATCTATCCAATTACTAAGCTAAGTATCGACGATTGTTTCCGATCTCGTTCGTCTCGGCAACAATAAGTACCGTCATTATCGTATTATATTTTATTACCGAGTTAATGTGTACTTTCGCTTCTTTAACTTTCAACTGCGAGCAATAGTTATCCAATCAATTATTTTTTTATTTATTGGCTAGAGATTATTGATTAATTCATGATAATGTAACACTAATAATATATATTACATCTATTAAGACGAAATGAGAATAAGAAATTAATGCTTTCTCTCAGTTAACAAGACAGGTAGCACCACTTCCATTTGATAGAACATATGTTTCAAAACTATAGGCATTACTCAGGCATATAACAAGTTTCAATACAAGTAATGTAATGTACCTAATGTACAGATCTCTCAACACATTACAACATTTTGTGTAAGAAGGTGATCGGAGAGCCGCAGCCGGAGCGGTCAACGCGAGACGCAAGGCTCGAGGCAGGCGCGAGGCGAGGGGTCGCAGCGCGCTCTCATGCGTGCTTCCGCCCCGCAGCCGCAACACCTACCGTACCGGTGATGCCTCATCTACTAAACTACACACTGTCCTATTACTGCTATTTTTTAAGAGAGGTTACGCTGACGTCACGCCACTTTTTCCAAAACAATAAAAAGTTGGGTTGTCGAAGACTTAGGTAGTAGAAAGGAACACTACATAAACTCTACCGTAATAGCCACTACTAATTTGTTTGAACGCGCTAATCTCTGAAAATATAATACCAGTCGGATTCTTTCACTAATAGGAAGCTAAGCTACTTTATCCCCGAGTGTTATGGGCATCTTTTTATCTCAGGAACGCGGGTGAAACACCGGGGGAAGCTTTTAAGAAGTAAAGAGCAGCTTACTTGTAGCCATGTCAACTTGCTTAGTAAGCTTTCCGTGCAAGAAACTAGACTATATATAACTATATTAGAAAACCTTTCTCCGCTCTAATAAAAGGGCAATTAGCGGCAACAATAAACCGTCACGAAGCGAGCGAAATGCCCCGTTTCGAATGTCATCAACATAAATCATCTTCATCAGAGAGAGTGTGACCGGCGGCTGCTATTTGCAAACGTTTCCACGCAATTATGCAACGGTACAATATCAATTTAAATTAAACTCTAACTGACCGAATTATTATAAATTAATTTGAATTCATCAAAAGAGATATTGAGGAAATATTGATTACATGACTGTAACGATCTGGTGGCTATTTATTTTCTTGGAATCTTACGAATTTATTGGACATGATGCTACCAAGGCAGAACACCGGAGCGACCTTGACAGCTTCCATTATTTAAATTCATAATAAATTAAACGCCAGAAAAATAAAGGAAACGGTGTTTAGTGAGTGGTAAATTGATAACGACGATTTAAAGAACAATAAGCTTCCGACATCAGACACGATGTAACACATGTAGGTACGAGCGCCGCGCCGGTAGGAAAGACGGGGCATCAAAATTTATCATCATTTTTGACTTAATATTCTAAGTCCATCACAAGTCTGATCAAAAAGGAAATTATAATTTAAGTTATTTCAGACCTTTATCTAGGGCCCCAAAAAGCCAAAAACATGATTCGAAGACTTTCATTCGATCATTTATTCGTTTTAAAAATGGTATTTTTTTAGCTTTAATATCATTTTCTACGTAAACGGCTTCAGGTTTCTGTCTTACATTTGTCTTACAGCAAGAAAACATAGTTTACTAGGGCATGGCAAACCAAAATTTTCCTAGATATTATATAACTCATTTTATAAACGAAATTAGTTTTTAAACTTTTAGTCAGTTACTTTTGGACCATTCTACGTTCAAACGTCACACGCGATATTCAACTTTGTATTCGTCCTCCCTCGAGTTATAATAGCAATGAATAGGCAGCGGTTCTTCAGTACCGCGCAGTGCGCTCAGGAGAAAGGATGTATTCGTTTTTTTGTTTTTTGTTTTTTTTTTATTTGTTTCAATTTCGACGAGTTGTTTGACATGACAATGTTTGTAAACAAATGACACTCTGTCCACCAGTTCAATTACTTTTTGACGTAAAAAATTATAGAGAAAAATGAATCTTAATCCTGTATAGTAAGATTCTTTTGTAACATCATACCTTTGATTTTAACAGATAAACCTTATCACAAAGCATTAAAATTGAAACTCGTGGGTATTCTTAAACGTCAAAAACTGATGACCCTGGTTGGCAGAGTTTATGTTTAGTTTCATTTTAGAATACAAAAGGAACAGATCCAGTGGAGTCGCCAACGAAACATAGAATTATAGTTAAATTAGAAGTAGCAGTATGAGAACCTAGATTTGTCTGTAATCATTGTATTTTACAGATATGGATTATGTACTTTTTCACTTAGCGAACGTTTTTGTTTCAATAAGAAATCTAATATATAAAAATAAGTCGGGTTTTCCTTCCTGACGCTATAACTGCAGAACGCACGAACCGATTTCCACGGTTTTGCATTCGTTGGAAAGGTCTCGGGCTCCGTGAGGTTTATAGCAAAGAAAATTCAGGAAAAAACGCGGGTGAAACCGCGGTGGACAGCTAGTATTATATATTTTGATGTGAACATTTGTAATTATTTTATTGATTGTAATATCAGATTGTATTAGAAATTATTTGACGTTATAAACTTCAGTTCTACATTTTTGGCATTATTTTGTAACCTTTTTTATATTCTCTCGTTTCGTTGTATAAAACTAGTAAATTCAAAATCATCATCATCATCATCAGCCTATAATGTCCCACCAGGCCTCCTTTCACAAATGAGGTTGTAAGGTAATGGGCAGATACTCCACCACACGTGCCCACTAAGGATCGGTGGAGTTAGGGCTAGTGGCCAACCTACTGTTGAGATTTTCCAAGCCGCCTATGAGGCGTCCAACTAGCTTAACGACTATCACAATTAAGTGATAACCGGGACCAACGGCTTTTCGTGCCTTCCGTAGCACGGAAACGCTCGATTTGAAATACCACTAGGCGGTCACCCATCCAGGTACCGACCACGATGGTGGTAGCTTAACTTTGCCGATCGATTAAGAACGGCTAATTATGCTACACCACAAGCGCTTCAAATTCAAAATATTTATCGTAAACTGATTGATTGTTGATATATAAACGCACAGCCCAAGCCGCTGGACGTAGACTATAAATTTTGCACAAAGATACCTTATACGGTGTAGGCATCCATTAAGGAAGAGTTTTAGAATATTTTCTTATGGATTGGATTATTTATGGATTGAATGAAAGTTTCAATGAAAGTCAGTCAGTTTTGAAGTTAGAATCTTCAAATTATGTGTTTAGGGCTGACGATTGTGATAAGTGTCTCAGCGTTTTTGATAATTCCACCCCCAAAGTGGTGAAAAGGGGCATGAAATTTTGTATTCAAGTTGTTTATTCACAAAATTTTATATTCAAGTAAAAATATCGTACACGTGTATCGTGTTATTACTAAGCCTCTACTGCCGCCCGTCTATTTGTCTGCCTGCCTGTCTACCACAAGCAAATATCTCAGCTGTCAGGATCACATCTTTGTGTGCCGTGCTAGGATATGTATTTAAGTTAAGGAGGATATTTGCTGTCGTCGTCTCCATGGCCTCGAAGACAGGCACCTGTCAGTTTTCTGAGCGCGCGTAGATCACGGTGTCCACACCAAAATTTCCGCGTACCTTAACAGGTCCCACAGCGATGACTCCGAGACAAAACGGTTATTTGAGCAACTGCAATCGATGACTGACAAAGTACTGAAGCAGTACCCCTCCGCGGAGTTAGTGATTTTAGCTTCAACGCGCACCAAGTTGAGTGGCATGGTTCTCGGCCCACTGACTTTTCGGGGAAGACTGCTCACGACTTTGCTCTGGCCTATGGCTTCTCGCAACTGATTCTTTCTCCTACGAGAATCCCAGATATTGAGAGCTATACTAGCTCCTTACTGGATCTTCTGCTGACTATGCGACCGGACGGCTATGCAGTGACAGTGGATGCGCCACTCGGCTCATGGGACCACTGTCTCGTCCGGACGCAGGTGCCTTGTGCGTGGCCCGATTTGCTCCGGTCACCCGGGTGTCGTCGTGTGTGGCACTATAAGTCAGCAGACTGGGATGATTTGCGTGGATACTACGTATCGTACCCGTGCAGGCAGCTCTTCTTCGCAACAGAAGATCCTGACACCTGTACAGTTGCCGTCGCTGATGCGATACTGGCGGTAATAGAATGTCCTTGAACATCAGTAAAAGCATCAGGATCGTCCTCATCGTCCTCTCTTGAAGTGAATCCTTGATACATCTAAATCTGCTGGCACTCATGACTTGCATGCCCAGGTTCCGAAATTCTGTACTAAAACTATTGTTTTCCTAATTACCATTCTGTTCAAAAGAGCCTTTCTTGATTGTTATGTCCCTTCTGTCTGGAAGTCTGCATTCATTACCAATTTACAAGAAGGGTTCTAAATTAGAAGTAGCCAACTACCGCCCTATCTCAAAATTATGTATAATATCCAAAATACTTGAATATCTTATCTAACATCAAGTTTACGCAGCTTTAAAGAACTCTTTCAACCAAAGCCAACATGGTTTCTTAACAGAATTGACCATAGTCTTCTCTTATCCAAGCTAAAAGGCATAGGCATAAGAGGTGTCGATGGTTTTCATCTTACCTAGAAAATCGGAGACATGCTGTTGTTGTCAATAACTACATATCAAGCTAGGTTCCCATATGTAGTGGCATTCTCCAGGGTTCATTACTGGGGACTTTGCTATTGATAATATTTGTAAATTAACGAAAACTGTGTATTAAGACTTCTCATGTTCTTTGTTTCTGATGCTGACGCGCTTCAATCTGACTTGGGTCATCTAACTGATTACTGTACGCTCAATAAACTTGACCTCAATCCTGTTAAGTGCTCTATTGTTACTTTCACACAGAAAGCTAACAATTATCTTCCCAATTATTAATTGCAAGGTCAAGTATTGGAAGCTCAGGAATGTATACTTGTTTCTCATGATTCTAAGTTAACATTAAACAGCCATATTGAGCGTATAATAGCAAAGACCTTGGAACCCTTGGATTTGTGTTCTTGCGGCGGCGTCGTGTGACGGGTCACTCACTTCCCTCCAATATGGCGAGGAGAGCGATGGCTGCCACATGCGTCATACTTATGAACAGGTGCTGCTTGTGGGGGCTGGTCTGCCAAAGTTTGCCACTTATTTATTTACTTATTAAATATAGATTCAGTCTACTTTGCCGCCGCACTGGGCCACGCAATTGTTGTCAGTGCGATTAGAATGTAAATATTATGTAATTAATCTAAGCTTGTTTTGAAAAGAATAATTGCTGAGTTTATTGCCGGCTCTTCTCAGCAAATGCAACCTTCCGAACCGGTATTAGAGTATTACAGTCAGACTTTTCATAAGTGCCTGCGAAGGTCTATTTGAATAAATGATTTTGAATTTTGAATTTTGTGATGCGTATGAATGTTTCACTCAAGTAAAATGGTTAAAAATATTGTATTGCACTTACGTCTGAAGCCACTTGGAGTATGCATTGCAGGTTTAGAACCCCAGATACAAGGACCTTGTTTCAAGAATCGAAAATATCTAACAGATATTTCTTGAATACCTCTGCTACCTCTTTAAACATAAATATGACTCGTCTATGTACCTTGATCTTGATAAGAAACATCACCTGTTACATCTGCACCAGCGCTGCGAAATTGCCGACCTTACTTACCTGTTGAAGATAGTATCTGGAAGTGTCGACTGTCCAGAATTACTATCTAACATATCGTTATATATCCTCTACGCCTAATTGGCGGTATAATAGTCCCGCATGCCTCTACATGTTACAGGCAGAATGCCTTCCTTCTGCGAGCTGGCGACAGGCGCAAACTCAGTCAAATCTTTTTCTTAGGTAAGCTGTTAAGAATAATATCTTCTGTGAATTATTCCTATTTTGTGTTACATTTCTAAATGTTGTCTTTATTTTTTAGTAGGTTATCTTTATTTTTAATCCATTTATCTTTATTAATTTGTTAATCCAAAGCTGTTGGTTTTTGACACTGAAACATTTTAACCAAATTACTCAGTACGAAAAATCCCTGATTCAGTATTAACCACCCATGGGTTACAGTGGATAACGTCACCATCTTTTTTAAATGTATATATTGTATTACTGAACTTCCCAAGTCCTATCTTTGTCTTTGGTTTTCTAACACAGATGTTAAACGTATATTTTAAGAATAAAACTAACCTTTTTGAAGCGAAACTAGCGCGATGATATCAGTTTAAAAAAAAATATCCACACTGACCCTCTCTCCCCTATAATTTTATTATTTTTACTCTTTTTAGTAGAGTTTTTGTAGTAAATGAATATTAAAAAGCGGCTCTTGAGGCTACTTCTTCGGGGATAATGAGCGTGACGATGGAAAAATATTTATTTTAAAAACTACTCCATTCTTTTTGTGTTATTTTCTTACTCGCGCGTCATCAATCGCGCAAATTTCTATCGGACACTAGGTCGTGCTATCGCAATACAGACAGCAGCGCGTCTTATACATGAGGGGTGGCGGGGTGTGTAGGCGGAGCGAACGTGGGAATTTATTTTTCAGGGTATGGTCTTTGTACCTACTGTGTTTAGAAGAAAGGGTTGTATGTAGCTTATCAAGGATCCTAGTGGTATATCTCTCCATAATAACAAGAGAGGAGAAAATGAAACAATAGTGAGTGATGCTTTGACGAAAGATATTGAAATCTTAATTAGTAAAAGTCATCAGAGAAATAAGACACGGAATGAACCACCAATTATAATACACTGTGAAACTGATTTTACCATAGCTCAAGTGGGTTGGACCCTCAACCATAAAATTTGTTGGTAACAAGTTACGTTATTTCCCGTTGGGTTCGGTCGGTCACAGCGTTCCTAGCTTGGCATGGTTGGTGGCAGGGCTGTCGCAAGCGTCGCGAAATGCCTCAGGAAGTGGTGGCCCCGTGCCGTGTGTCGAACAATGGAACACCTCACAGGTCAGACGGTTCCGGCTTCTGTACTAACTGTGAAGCTGTTGAAAGGTGACAGCTCTATTTAGTCATCGGTAATCGTAAGGTGTAGTAAGTATGTAGGTGATTAATTTATTAGACTTAGTAATTCAATGTTTCATAATGACTCTTACAAGTATTTTTAATCTTCAATCATTTATTCTCCTTTTATTATCCCAGGATATATATTTTATTGCATTACTTTCTATCTATCTGCCGACGACATCACATCTTAGAATAATGGGATATGGATGTTATGAGCGTACAATGATTATTTTGGGCCGTTCATATAAAAAACTTTAGAGGTCTTATAGCAACCTAAATTTTTTTGTTAAGTTACATTAGTGCCAGAAGATAACGAACGAAAGTCGAAATACGCATTCATTTTCATAGTGTTACAACCTTAATTTTATGTCAATACTTAGTTTAGTGGCGCTTATCCGGTGTTGGCTCAGAATTGCAAGGGAAATGCTCGTTAGCACCAACAATTATAAATAGTTTGTGCGGCTGTCATAGAAATGTGGACTGATGCAAGTGTATGAGTAATTGCGGGTATTGTAACAATAAAGCGGATTATGGCAGTCACGGTGGATGGTGCCGGCTGGCGACCGCGGCGGCAGCGGTCCAGCTGCAATCTTGCAAACTTTAGGCCAACCAATTGCAATGCAATTTAGCAGCAGCTTTACCTAGAGAATTAGACAATCATTTTTACAAATATCTGCTTGTAATACTTAAGACTGAGAAATGGAGGATTTTACTCTACGCAAGATGATTGTGATGTGACCAAGGATTTCATTTGCAGATAATACTTTCCTCTCGTCTAAAAGTTGTTTTTTTTTGTAGTAGTAAACGTTGACCTAGTCTACCAAGCATTTTCAGATATAATACTCGTGCTTTTCAGCTATTCATTTAAGTACCAAATTTGACATACACCAGAAATACAAACAAAGAGAAGTAACGCAACTTGGCTTACGAGTTTACGAGCATACATTGTAAACCTGGTTGCATAATTAGTAAGATTGTTTTGAAATAATGTACCGGAGAGTTTTGCTCAAGGAGCTGAAGCGGAGTATAGTATAGAACATGATATGGCGTGTTCCTAACTTGAGTGTACCAAGTGGTGTTCTGCATCGGCTGCACACTTCAATTAACTATTGTAGTGTAATGGCCGGTCGTCTGTAGATCGGTGACCTGCCTGCAGTGACGTCACCGTTGATAATTTGCAAGGAACTTTGCTGTTAAGGAACTCAATGACGAAACACTATTCTGTTAGGAGTTCCGTTTGCTAATGAATTTGAAAATTGTTTTTGCTGCCTTTTGTACGGTGTCGAAATCTGTTCTCGAAATAGAGCGCTGGTAAATCTAAAACAGTATTCAGTCATACAGATTCTGGCTTAGGTAATTGTTGAAATAAGACCTAGCTTTGCTAAACCTCTTGACTGGTATGTTGACATCTTCATTACAAACAAAACTAAACAACACGAAGACATTTCCGTGCAAGTAATAGTGGCTATCGTTGAAATTTCGAGTAAAATATGTCAAGATGGAGACGGTCGCGGCTATCGAGGGGTGGGTACCCCAGGGGAGGCACGGTTCAGCGAACGTTGCAAATAGACAAATAAAACTTTCAACCTCCTTTACTTACACGTAATTGTTTGAGATTATATCGTTGGTGATTTTGCATCATTTATTCGTCATGACAATAAAAAATAATTTCATCATTTTTACAAGGGAGGGGAAGGCTTGTGTCTTGACCATAACCTTATCTTGGTAATGTGTTGATGTGGCCTTAAGTTGTTTTTTTGTTTTGTTGTTCAAGCTTTTGTTCAAGCACAAAAGCTTGAACAACAAACACGCATGTACCTATAGATAGCAGCCAAAATACACCGGTAGGTGATTGGCGATAGATTTTCAACTATAGAGATAGTTTAAATGCGAAAGATTATTTAATTTTGTATTTTGGGTCCATATGCATAGCATAAATTCGAGCTGAGTGTAGCTAAAGGTTTAACGGCAAGGCTGTTGACCGACCTACAATCTGCACCCGACCGATATTATGACACGCGTGTGTTCCAAACGTTCACAATTAATTTTCTTATATTGCTCACGATACCAACAGTAAAGCAATCCAGGTAATTAGAATCGAGTTCACACGCAATCTTGGATACTTTAAATTTAAACGAGTCGTGTTTATAAAGCGTACATAAATGATTGCCTTTACAATTAACACGATGCAGGCGGTCATTTTAATTTGATATGTTCTTGCAATAACTAATACCAAACCGCACATACCTAATATGAGAAAAGATTCGAGTTTCCCACAAAGGTTACTTACTTATAGAATAGGTGCGAACAAAAATTGCGAAATCTACGAAATATTGATGATACCTGAAAAGCAGAATTATAAACAAACGGCAGAGATGAGCAACTAACAAATGAGCTTATAATAAACTTTAAAACGCTCGATGCACATTTACACTCACATACGAGTACTAATACGTCTACATTTTTACCATCCATTGCCATACACACAGACTACGGAGGACATATTCTCGCTAACAAAAAACTGTGTCTATGGAGTCGGCCAACTCTCACGCACACCTTAGTTGGCTATTCCGCGGGAAATTAGACTCTGTCGCCGTTTACACAGAGTCGATTACTCGCGCTCAACTAATGTGTGAATGTGTGCGTGCCGGCTTGTACGTACAGCGTGGTGGCCGACTTGAGTGACACAGTTTTTTGTTAGCGAGAATATATCCGACTTTTTTAAATATCTGTGGCCATACAAAACAATTCCACATGTCTCGAAACCATAATTTGACCGTTCAATGATAAATATACCAATAATAAACGATCAACATCATAAATAGCTATAGTCACAATCCGTTAAAACCCTGCGATACGTTACGACACTTATGACGACACAGCAGTACCTACATATACTCTTTCCGTCCTTAACTTACTTTAAATATCGAATAGCAAAGGACAGCATAGTATAGAGGCAGCTGACAAGTCAGTTGGTGAGCTAGTGTGAGTGGACTAACCTTGAGCACTTGTGGAGGGTGCCGCGAGCAGCAGCAGCGCCAGCCACAGCGGCATCCTGGCTGCCGGAGCCGCTACCGCCGCCGCCGCGGACGCATGCCGCACCCGCACTCACACCCGCACGCGATTCACCCGCAACAACACCACGAGCACGCACCCTGCGCAACAACAAAGTAAACACCATTGAATTCTTAAACGCTATAGAAGACATAGGAGTGTGTCATTATGCAGCATATTTTTATTGAACAGCCTCCCAAACACTCAATGGATGTCGATTACCTCTGCAAGTGCCAGTACATAATACCAATGCAGGGATAAATATGATCATCGATATGAAAAATGTTCAACTGTGCAACCAAAATTACTCTGTATAGAAAATAATATATAAGACAGACGCAGGTAAAACCGCACAGCAGGAGCTAGTACTGAAGACGATTACTGACATTTATCTTGACAAATTCATATTGGTAGATTTACTCGGGAGAAAGCAAAGAGTAATAAATGCCATGGACTTGATAGATACGTATCTCGAGTGCAACAACGCATAGCACAGGTCTCTGCTCTGGGAGAGACAAAGATCGAATTACTGATGCACTGATGGACTCCAGTGGTGCCATTTTATTCGCCTTTCTACATTTAGAGACAATTAAAACATAACACGCATGCATTCACGTTGAAGCTAACACAGTATAACATTTACATCTGGAGCTGTTCAATTTATAAATAAGTAGCTTGGTGTTTTTGTCTACAATTCCATCATGGTAAGTAATAATGGCTTAAGGTAGTAATCACACTAAGCTTAAAGGGGAACTAGGTCAATACAGCTGCTGCTAGGGAAATATAGCTGCCGGAACAGACCAATAAGTGGTTGGTGACAGATTTTCAAGTTTAGGGTGAATGCGAGCCGAAGTATTCTAAGATGAAAATGTAAATATCAAGCTATTAATAGTAGATCATTGGATTCCACCATCATCAAGTCATCAGCCTGCTATCGCTTTAAATAGGCCTAGGCCGTGTTTATGATGTCTGTAAGGTTCTGCAGTACTCGTAAAGCTACATGAAACAAATATTAGGTAAAGCTGTAAAAAAAAACATTGCTTCTGATTATTGCAGAGACAGATTCCGAAGTTCTGACAAATGTATACAATTTTGTGTTGATTTTTCATTTGATTTATCTGGCCAATTACCAATATAATGAATAATGCATCAATTTATATGAATCTTGAATAATATAATGTGGTAAATGATAACTGACGGTGTATGTGAGTGCTCACGTACACGTAGTTAGTACGTCAACAAATTAAACCTCACGGGGCTGTATCTAGAAAGCGGAAAATTCATCAAAATCGCTATCGCAGACTCATTTCGCTTTCTTCCACCGCTACACATATTGTATTCGTTCGTCTACCAGTAACAATTTGGTTACGGTTACCGAATTAGCGATGAATAGGGGGTCGAGAGCGGATCATTGATTCGTATTCGACTCGATTCGACTCTCGTTATATCAACTGCTATCTATTTATTTAATTTGTGGAATGAGGATAGTTACTTATATATTTACCAATAATATCAAGTGTATGCATATAGCAGGTAGCACGATATATTTTTCATTATTTTATTGATATTACTTATTTAAGTATTCGCGATTGAATAATTTTCACAAAGATCTCAGAAAAGGAGCAAAGTAATTTTTATGTATCCTATGGTTAGGTTTACCCCAAAGTATCACTGTCTCAAGACGACAATGGTCAAGCGTAAGTCCATCAATATAATACTCTATCAATCATAAACATAAAGAACTTATTTCTAGTACATTAAAAGATAATTTAGAAGATTTATTAAATTACCATTGATTGGTACGAGTAACAAAAAGCACATTGTCAAGACGTTTAACAGTTCCATAAACAACGATTTATAGCGACGATGTATGTCGAAATAGACATTAAGAAGCTCGACAATAGTTGGCGGTTCTCTATGAAAACTGTGACGATCAGTAATGGGTTTATTATATATAGATGGTTCAGTTGTCAGCACTCGTGGGAAGTGCCCCGCGATTAGCTGGTTCATGTTATCGGACAAGTTGATTCATTTGTTCCATGATAGTAATTGGTGTGTTTTGAGGATCTAGTAAATACAGCACTTTACAGTATATGTTGCATATCTAGATCAATTGTTACATTTCATTTATGGTTTTATGTTGTTTTTGCCTTACTTAAATAGGCATATCTATGAAGCATTCTATGATTATTATATATGAAGCGCTCGTGGTGTAGCATGATTAGCCGTTTTTAATCGATCGGCAAAGTTAAGCTACCATCGTCGTGGTCGGTACTTGGATGGGTGACCGCCTAGTGGTATTTCAAATCGAGCGTTTCCGTGCTTCGGAAGGCACGTAAAGCCGTTGGTCCCGGTTATCACTTAATTGTGATAGTCGTTAAGCTAGTTAAATGCCTCCTAGGCGGCTTGAAAAATTCCAACAGTAGGGTGACCACTAGCCTACCTCCATCGATCCGCAGTGGGCACGCGTGGTGGAGTATTGCCCATTACATTTCACCCTCATTTGTGAAAGGAGGCCTGTTCTCAGCAGTTGGACATTATAGGCTGATGATGATGATGATGAGGCATTATCACATACCTACCGCTGAAATTTTTGACTCTAATCCTAGTTCAAAAGTTACTTTTACATGGTTATTTAATCTGTGATTATATTTAATTAGTCGCGGAAGCCTGCGAGATAAGCTCGACTTGTGAGTGGGTCAGCAGGTCTACAGCTTATGGTTATCGATTGTATCAATGCGCGAGTAGTACAGGCTTGTATCGCACAACAGCAGGGCTTGACCTGCCCTTACAATCCAACACACACGAGTGAACAGGATCAGGTTGCAGTCAGGGGCGTCACGGTGTTTAGTTATCTATAACAGATTGACACCGCTTATTACCTATATCTAATACACAGCAATACTCGGCTAATATTTGATATTTAAAATAAGAATAAAGTGTCCCGATTCCAATTCGATATCTATACTAATATTATAAAGAGGAAAGATTTGATTGTTTGTTTGCATTGAATAGGCTCCGAATCTACTGAACCGAATTAAAAAATTATTTCACTGTTGGGAAGCTACACTATCCCCGGGTGACACATAGGCTACTTTTTATGACGGGAACGCGGGTGAAACCGCGCGAGACAGCTAGTGTCACATAAAAGAATAAATTAGCAAATCACTTGCAATCTTCCTGGGGTTACTAAAAAACTGAAAGCTACTTCTGGGCTTTTGGATACGAATGTAAACAAACTGCAAATCATTAGGAGAAATAAACTAGTGGATTCCTTGCTTTTTTTTGGGAAATTCCAATTGGGATTTGATTTGGAAGCGAAATGATAAGTTCAATTAGTATAGGTATCATATCGAACAACTGGATTATGGAAATCTTTTTGGGATGCTGTGAATATTCTCTATACTAGCATGCAGAGTTTGCCATACTAAGAAGAATTGGGTTGAACAATTCTTACTACGTCGGTCATCAGCGATTTATATGCTCAACATAAACACTGTAACTAGCATCGATATTAACTGTGTAAAAGATGGAAGATGTGTGGAAGAAGTGCAGTCGCTCGGATGTGTACACATGAGGCAAATTGCTATGATCTGATCAGGAGACATGACTGCTTTATATGGTGTGTAGAGTAGGCGCATGGGGCCGCGATGCGCGTCGTCGACTACTGGGGAAGGAGCTCGCTCGCTCGGAACCACTGTTACGTTCATGCTGTGCATTTCATGTGCGATGCTATTCTCTTTAGATTAAGTACATACATTCAATGCAATTTATTAAATAACTACAATTAGCCATCGATAGCCAGCTTTCGATCACAACGCCTCGACCATCGACGAAAAGTTGCTTGCTTATCGGTATTCTACAGGATATATTTTGGAGAGTGTGCGCAGGAATTGTTCAACCTTATTCCACCACCCCATTTTTACACCGAACCACAAGACGCCGGGAAAAGTTTCTCCCGTACGTTGTTGACATACCGAAAATACGGACACAGCGTTTTGCATCCTCATTTATAATGCGGACAGCAAGGGAGTGGAACTTGCTTCCGGCGTCTGTGTTTCCTGACGCTTACAATCTCGGAACTTTCAAGGCCAGAGTGAATAGGTTTCTTCTGGGTAAGCGTGTTTCATCTTAGGCTTCGTGATCGTCCCTTATGGGTGAGTCAGTGGCAAAACGCAAGCCAATTAATAAAAAAAAAAAAAAACATTGGACATTACCTGTTTTCAGTCTTAAGCAAACTTTTATGCGGTTCAAGAATCAAGAGCCACATCTACCGTATAAGTAGATAGGTATATATAAGTTAGAGAGATGTTGCATGCATAGGTGCGTGCCCAACTAGGTCTCCCCGTTGTACGGCGTCACGTTATGGTTTCGTAGTGTTGTAAATAATACGGTAGATTACGTTTTTGGCCAATCTGACTGTCAATTACGCACTGCAATATGACTATAAATTGTAAAGCTGCATTTGTGACTTGAGCAAGCTAACAGGTGCAAAGCGACGCGTCGCGGATATGACGATGAGCGTACATCGTCGGGGCTCGCGGCTGGCGGCTCGGGCTCACCCCCGTCTACGTGTGGTCGCTCAACCGTAATATTGCCGCGCTATAACGGACATTCTAGGGTAAAAGTTTTGAACTACTACTCAATAATAACAGAAGTACTATTTAGATACATGTACTAGGTAGATTTCATATTTTTGAAGAAATTCTAATAGGTTTGTCTAATAGGTAAGTAAGTCCATAAATTAATTGTAGCATATAGAAATAGCACAAAATTAGAACTAATGGTAAAATTTATTTAGTATTCCTTGCTTATGGCGAACAAAGAAGTACCTACCTACCTACCTTACTTTTAATTCTGTTTAAAAATAACGTTACTCAATCTTACCCAATTATTTCAAAATTGTTCACTAACGTAAGATACGTTACAGGTTCGTAATATCCAAAGTTGCACTAATTTAATTCATCTGCCGAAGCGATAGTCAGCCTTAGCCACATAAGAAAAACTATAAATGTATACACTTTAGTAAACAAATAGTAGAGTAAAAGTATTGTTCCGCGTTCGCACTTTTCGCAGCGAGACAGGGCAAGGTACCGCACGCTCGTATATGCGGGAAGGTTCGAGCGAACCCGTGACTTGACTGACTGAAGCCGGTGGTGGTGTGGTGGGTTGGCTCGCTCTCGCTCCGGGCGACCGAGCGCGCGCAGTCGGTGGTGGAGTGGAGGCACTCGCTGTGACACGAGATTGCAACAACAGTGAGGGCGACCGCGACCCAGCGACGGACTACACAAATCTTATATTTATTTTGAATGAGATGTCAGTGGGAGAATTTTCACTTTTTCAGGATCGTCGGAACGCTAAAAAGCAATGTTAAAAATAAATGTTGAGCCACTATGTCGGATTCGGTAGTTGCCCGGCACAATATGCGGAATTGGTAATAATGGTTTTACTACCTGTTGTAGATACATAACTAACAACTTCATCTAAGTAATTTTCAGTGGAATTTATACGAAATTTTCTTCAGTAGGTACTTTCAAGGATCTTAAAAAAAGTCTGTGAGTAGGTACCTACTTCTCTATATTTCATAAGTTGGTTAACTTGTAAAAGCGTGATAGTTTTCATTAATATTATACATTATGTCCTACTACTGCCGTGAATTTTTCAACTTACTTACCTGTCTAAAAACAACCGTTTAGCTGGCAGGCAGGAGGGGAGGTGGTAACCTAAAAAAAAGGGATATTATTAATCGAACCTCTGTATTTTATTTATGAGTATTCTGAATAATAGTACCTATTTAAATCTTATGTTTTTTTTTATTATATCAGTTATGTGTAGTTTTATTGGTTCTGTTCTATCTTGTAGACTAAAAACTATAAATAACTTCTAATATACTTTTTAAAATACAATAAGATTAATTTATAAACTAGATAGCAATATTTACAAATGATATAGAAATATAAAGAATATTTTCTTTATATTTCTGTTTTCTTTTTATTTTTTCCTATGTAAATATTCTTTATATTTCTATATCATTTGTAACCTCTGTTAAAAAAATACGCAAACTTGAGAATCTCCTCTAATTTACTTATTGCACCTCTAATTTACTTATTGTTGAACATTTATAACGTGTTTAATTAATTAATAAAACAAAGAAATTAAATTGAATATGAAATTTACTTATTGCATATCAGAAAAATTATTCTTCTACAATTAAACTACCTAAGTATTCATCAAAACATGTTCCTATCACCTAGACCCGACTCGGGCCACTCCAAATACAGTTGGTTGGGTTAGAACTGTGACAAAAACGCGCGCGAGCCGAGCGAGCGAAGCGAGCGGTGCCGCGGCAGCAGCCGGCGAGCACTAGATGATCATTCAGTTCAAACAGTTTTGCATAAACCATAAAACTGATACTCAGTTTGATTTATAAGTGTGCGTATTTAGTGTGCAATTCAGTATTTTTGGTTCTAGTTTTGAATTATTTTGTTCGAATAGAGATAGGGCTTTAATTACATGCCAAAAAAAAAATTGATTATTTAAGATTTTATAATACAACTTTGTCGGCACAATTAATATGTAAGCAATTGTTTTATGAGCAGTGCAGCTTTATGCTGAGGTAGGGACCTTTTGACCCATTTTGACCCCACGCAACATACTACAATTTGAATTACAGCTTTCTGTAAGTACTAAGATCTCTGAGCTTAGCCGCGGTGGCCACGGACAGACAGACGACGAACGGACATGGCGAAAATAAAAGGGTTCCGGTACGGAAAAATTTGCTTTGTAAAAGAGTCCTTTCTATTTAATTTGTACTAAAACTTTTCACAGACTTTTTGAGACAACTTGTAAAGTCACGATTTGGTCACGCGATTAATTTCATTTAACTTCACTGGTGCACATGGATTTATCTTTATTGGATAAATCACCATCGATACTTACCTAATAAGCCATAGAACTCAAAATACAAGAATTTATGAAAATAAAACGAAAACTTAACGTCACTTTGCACGTTCCCGCCAAAAACTCATAAAACCAAAGAGTATACGATAACTACGTACGAAGAGACGGGACTGCATAAAGCAAAATAAAAATGATAAATGTCAAAACTGTTCTTTTTTAAATATGGCTCATTAGGTATACAAATATTTCGTTTTATTTTTAAATTACTTTTTATTTCATAATTTTTAGGTTTTCTTAAATGCACTAGAGTTTGACCAAGGTTTTGAAATTTCCTTTGACACCACACCCGTAGCTCGTATCAATAAGCCAGGCCGTCACACATATTTGTCCATATCTTGAAAACTACTGAACCGATTTCGATGAAACTTGCACTGTTCCCTAAGTTGAAGTACCTAAATGTAAACCAATAAAAAAAGAATGGTTACAATCCGATTACGTGGACAAACATACATACATACACCTATGAAATTTTGTATAATTTGTTTGGAAGCCCTAATAGATCACCATATGTGAATATATTGCAGTTCCAATAATATTACATACATACGTGTCGAATTTATTACTTATCTCCTTTTTTTTGAAGTCGATTAAAAACATTCATAACACAATGTGCCAAATGAACTTCTACGGTCGCTAATGACTGAAATATCTATCCATATTGAATCTCCTATGTAGAAACATAAGGTAGATGTAGCTCTTATTATATTATATAATATTATATGTCTGTGATAAAAACTCGAAATAGGTAATCAAACCGCCTCGGTACTAACGTTTAACCTTAAACACGAAACCTAAGGGCTCCGTGTGGCTTTTTTTTTTATAATCTGTTCATGACCGTCCGTTTTTGGCCATTTGGCTACGGAACCCTAAAAACTATAAGCTATGGCAATGATCAGAAGCACAATTTCAGCGTCTTAAACCATTTTTAAAAGCAAAGTATTTCAAGTTTTATTGCATAATTATCGGTGGTATTTTATCCAATAAAGATCAATCCATGTGCACCAGTGAAGTGAAATAAAATGAATGATGTGTATCATGGCTTTTCAAGTCGTCTCAAGAAGTCCGTGAAGAGTTTTAGTACAATTACCATCATTGTCGTAATCATTGTATCAAACATGGCTTTTATGGACGGTGATTGACTGAGGACTGTGAAAGTGATAATTATTGTGACTGGAAATTATAATATAACTCGACACTGGCAGAAATAAGTCCGAATTTGGATTTGGTTGCCAAACTTAAAACTAAGAAGTGGCAACACAAAATTTTATCTGTCTATTCTGCCAACCAGCTCTAAATATATCGAAAAATATTTATTTTCTTGTTTTCTGCCTTTTTCGTAATACGAAACATCGTTCATCTGCAATTTTGCAGCATTCTGCTTCATCGCCTGCCATCTATCTACAATAAAATCTCATTGAAGTTATAGAAATAATGTTGTATTCAAGATAAAGTTGCTATGATACAAATGGCTGATCCAAGTGCGTTGAACTCGGAATTGGATAACAAAGTGGATCAGTATGCGGGTGCGAAGTCGGAGGAGGCGGGAATCAAGAAGGAGGTGGATGTGGTGGTGAAGCCGGAGGTGGTGGAGTGCGCCGTGTGCGTGTCGCGGTCGGGGGAGTGCTTCGACATGTACAGCACGAGCACGGCCGCGTCCGGCGCCTCGCTGCACCACCTGCTGTGCAAGCTGACGCACGTCGACCTCTCCGACGCGCTCGACTGCTCCAAGCTGGTCTGCAAGAGCTGCGTCGACCTCCTCAACCTGCTCGAGCGCGCCGAGCTCGAGTACGACAAACTGAAGGAGACCTTTCGCGCCCTCATCAGCAAGAACCCGCTGTTCGAGACCTCGATGCCGCTCGGCCCGATCACCTTAGCCGCCATCAAAACTGAGATGTTACAGAACGGAGATGACGCCGCTCAGAACTTAGACGAGGACTCCGAGGACGAGCCGCTCGCTCGCACCAAAAAGAAGAGGTACCGGAAAGTGGATAAGAGAAAGAAGAAACCGGCTCCACCAAAACGTAAATTACGCGAACGGAGTAGTGAGACTAAGGATAATGATGACAGGTAAAGAATGCAGAGTTACAACATGCTTCAAGTTGTGGGTGTAGCAAGCGCCCATATGCTACGGTTTACCTTGCCATTAACTTGGCAGGCCATATGCATAGTGGTTGTTGTATGACTTGGTTGTATCTAAAAGAGTTGCTTTGTAATGGTTGTTGTCAGTTGGGAGTGTGCGGAGTGCGGCGTGAGCGGGAAGGGCGGTGCTGTGGGAGCGGCGGCTCACACCCTCGCCGCTCACACTATAGACACCACCAATATACTTAGAGATGTCAAGTCTGAACACTCAGCCGATGGGTACGTACCTTATATCCCACACTTTTCTTGACATGCTGCAGAAAGATATGATCCCATGGCTAATTAGGTGTTTATTCAAATTGAAAACCTGATACATAGCACCTTTCATCCATCTCTTATCTACTAGGATTAAATTGTAGTCAAACTTATCAAGCTTATCAATAAAAAACATCCCATCAATTGGACATTTATTTATTATTAATATTTTGTTTTATTTTTCAGATCACAAAGTCCACTGTTCAGTAATGCATTTGATTCCTGTTTAAAAATAGAATTTGAAAAATATTATGATAGTTCGTCGGAAGTATCTGACATAATCAGTCTTGACCACGGTGACACCAAAAATAGTAAAAAGAGTAAGCCGAAGGTTGTAAAAACCATTAAAGTTAAGACACCAGTGCTGAAGAAGAAGAAAACTACTAAAGTGATCCATCAGTGCGACCAATGTGATGCTAAATATACTAGTTGGAGTAAGTGATAATAATGTTATGCAAAACTTGCATTTATTACAATCTAATCATCCCCTCTAATATTATAAACTGGTTTCACCCACATAGGTGTTTAATGTTTTTGCACAGAATCCTAATTCTTTTTCTAAAATTAAAGTAGCCTAAGTTACTCCTTATGACATCAGCCAGTTAAAATCCATAATCATGTTTTCATATGCATTCAGTAAAATGTTGCTACTTTGACATTACAAACAGACACTTCTTTTTTAGTTATTTGTAGATAGAGTAGATTTTAAAGTAATTTGTGTCTCTGGTTGTAAACTTTGGCATGCAGTTAGCCTATTGTGGGTTACTTTTATCCTTTTAGCACAAGAACCATCTACACATAAAATGTCATGTTTATGATGACACATATTAATCAACCACTTTCCTGTAATTGTCACACAGTGATGTTATTTATGTGACCATTTTATCGATATACATTATTGGTTAGATAGCGTTTATGAATAAGGCTTCTAATAAAATTATTTAAACAAAGTAAATTATAATAATGTCCTAGGTCCATGTTTGCATCTGCTGTTACTCTTGTCCAAGTATATAAATAGTACCTATGTTTATTTAGTATGTATGTACAAACAAAAAGTAGTAATTGTTGTATATCAGTTATCTGGTTTCCATAGTACAAGCTCTGCTTAGTTTGGGATCAGACCGTGTGTGACGAATGTCCCAGGATATTTATTATTACTGAATGTAATATTAATGATTGTAGTAAGACTGGAGCGACATAAGCAGAAGCACGAGGGCTCCAAGCCGCCCTACATCTGTGAAGTGTGTGGCGCACACTACAAGCACAAGAGAGCCTGCGATATTCACATCGCACTACATAAAGGTAAGGTTTGTTCATGATATCTATTTAACTTTACAAGTCTGAGGCTTACATTTGTGTCCATGAACTGACATGTCTGAATCTTGATATACTTTTAATAGCATTTTCTACATACTATATTGTTATTCCTTTTTATAACGAAGCAAGTAACCAAAGAAATCAAGAATAGATAGGTAAGTTCATAGAATGGCTACCCATTCTGATTCTGAAAAATGAATGAATTCCAAAATGATTCTTAAAAGGGTAGTTTTTGATTTGATCATATTTATAATTACCTAATTACTTTAAAAAAAAATGTGACTTAACAGAACATTGAATAATTCAGTTGTCGCGTCATTGAAAACACTCCATCCATGCAAGTAATTTTAATCAATATTTTGATGTCTATTACAGGAATTAGCGATTGGAAATGTGAAGAGTGCAATAAATTATTCCCCTCCAAGAGTGCTCTGCAGAGACACAACAACATACACACTGGAAAACTCAATTATCAGGTAGGTACATTATGTTCACTAGTTTTTTATATTATTAATTTCATATAATATTAATTAAGTTGTCATAGATCACAGAAATAGGTCTTAGGCTAGCATTTTATTCATATCATAGGCAAACATTTTCAAAATAATATACACTAGATAATAGGAATAATAAAGCCAGAACTACTACTATCCATGTTTTTAAACACATCACGGTTAAACAGGGTAGTATGGTGAGATCTGAATTCATAGAAGATTGATTGAAGGGGAAACTGTTTTAGAAACTTTTGTCTTTTCTCTTTCATAGCGGATACCTACACCCTATGAGTAATCTACCTGCCAAATTTCAGCTTTCTAGCCTAATAGCTTTTGCCAGACTTTGATAGTCAAACAAAGGATTATATCTGGGTTGAGCAAAAGAGCAAAAAAAGGCACGGCAGGCCGTACCGTCCTTTTCTCGAAGCCATTCGGGCTGTCTGCGACTCCCCTTTAACTTTGTTGAGGAAAAAACTAGAAGCCTAAGCTTGATATATTTCCAAATTACATTAAATTTGAACAAGTAGTTTAATAATTAACGCAAAGTTCCTTAATTTTGTCACTGACTGACACACTCATTCACTGACTGATCATCAAAATTTCTAAGGTACTTCCTGGAGTCCTAGAAAGCTGAAATTTGGTATGTAAGCTAGTATCAATCTTCAGACCTCTAGCATCTTGTTCCATCGTTGTTATAAATAATAAAATACATATTTCATGATTTTTAGTAAATCAACCCCCACCCTTAATAAGATCAGCAATGCTTGATAAGTGAAACTGCCAAGCCACATATGTTGGCTAAGGTGTAGAGTTTGTGAAGATAGGGCTTGTAGAGTTAGGGCGTGTTGAATTATAAGCTTGGCTCTACATGAGATCTGATAAGTTTTTGATAGTGCGAGCCATATCTCGTCTTGGCGAGATTGTAATTATTTCATAATTATAATAATTTTGTTTATTGTGACAACGAGGCCCACTTGTTAGTAATACATTTTTCTTAAAAGCTATGTTATTAACAAATAAACTAGAAATAAAATAACAAATTAATTATAAAATAAAAATAATAATAAAAATTGTTTGCCTATCTACAGTTTGATCGCACTATCATGTCTATGGCATGTTTTATGAAAGGCGTATCAAATTAGCTCGATAAAGTCTTCAGAACACTGTTGGGACTAGACCGCATCCTTGAGAGTATGGAAGC
>OX596248.1:19744405-19793542 GCA_951394255.1 Polyploca ridens
GACAGTTGCACTTGAGATCCCGTTGTCTCTATGCTTTTAATAGTTCGGTCCCTCGGTATTGCTAATGTTCATAGGTGGTACTATGTTGGACCAATAATTAAAAGTGTAGTGATGGGTGCAGTAATAATGAAACTCTGGGCTCTATTCTATAGACTTCTATGTAAAGCCCAAAATTGGATATTTATACCTATCTCCAGACATCCTGTAGGGAGAAATTGAAATTAAAAAGATAGTAAAACAGAAGTTATATAAGAAAGGGTACTATAAAGTTTCTGATTTTGTACATGACAAGAATGCATTTGAATGAATTGTTCGCTTCGCAAGTTATTGTTATAATATATTTTATAAATTGTAATACTTCGAAGTACGCATTAAAAAAAAGGACTTGCTGAGTTCCTTGCCGGAGTCTTGTCAGTTCAATTTGTATTTGGAACCGGTGTAGAGTCATTTTGATAACGTTCATAAGTGCCTTATCAGGGCCTAAATTGAATAAATACTTTTTCAATTTGAATTTGAATTTTGGTGCTGCAAGGTCCTGTAAACGTTATGGTCACCTAAACAAGGAAGAACTTTGACTCGACTTTTAATGAACCATTTAGACTTTTTTCAAAACTGAGTACAGTAGCAAACATTTTTGAAATGTACTGTATTTAGAGATGTGTTGTTTTGAGAGAGGTAGAGCATAGCGTTATATTCGCTCAAAGAGCAGCTCGACTGGGGAAGTACCTCCACCTTACAAAATACCGCAGCCAAATAATTTTATGTTCTGTAAAGTTGTGTTCCTGCGCGTGAGTAAGGTCGCTAGGGCTCATAGGGGAGGGGGGTAAAGTCGGTAACGCGTGAGCGATGCTTCGTGTGTTGCAAGAGTCCATATGGCTACGGCAACCGCTTACCATCAGGCGGGCCGTATGCTTGTTTACCGACTTAGTTGTATATATAAAAAAAAAAAATTTAGATTCCCGATAACAGTGGTGATAGGCACGTTTCTATAGCATATTTTCGCCGCTTCGGCTTCCGCACTTATCTGTTTCATACCGCTATCCTTACACGATTATCCAGTAGAACATAAAGACATCGAACAGCGCTCTATCCTAGAACCAATACCCTTGGACGTCGTGGCCACGAGTGCTCTCTTACTGGTAGGTTCATTAGTGCAGTGTTGATGCGTTAATATTGTGCTCTACGCGGTTGCAATAAGAGCGTCGTGACGGGCGGCATGCGCAGGCGCCCGTTGGCGACGCGCGGCTGATTTACGCGATACATTAGCGGCGCGGCGCGGCGCGGCCGGACGCGCGGCCGCGTGCTATATTCACGTCGATTTATTGCCAACTCTGAAAAATTATGCACATGAATTTATATTGTAATTTTCCTACATTCCAATGCAATGTTATGTGAATTACAGAAAGTTGAACATTACAAATGTTGATGTTATGTGTGTAACTTTCATGATTATTGAGTTTGGCTTTACATCGCGGGCTGAATATGCTGATGATGATGAGATGAAAGAATCGTGGGAGAGATTAGTTTTTTTTCTTTTTGAGAAGTTGGAATGACGTTATAATTAATTCCTGCTGCCTAAGTCCTTGCCCGTGCCTGCCTGCACGCGGCTGATAGGGGGGGAAAGATCGGTAACGCGTGAGCGATACTTCTTGTGTTGCAAGCGTCCATATGGCTACGGTAACCGCTTACCATCAGGTGGCTTTATGCTTGTTTACCGATTTAGTAGTATAAAAAAAAAAAAAAAAAACCGGTAAACGTAGTAGTCTATAAACGCGCATTGCCAACCCTGAAAAAATCTCTTCAGACGCTTCTTGAAGAACATGCTATATCCCTTAAAACAACATTATACGACTGTTAAAAGTAAGCCAAAAACTACTACGATTATTGTTGAATATATGTTTCTGAAGCGAAATTTCAATACTGGAAGACATTCAAAAGCCTTAAAAAATATTTTTACACAAATCAATGTACCTATGGATGGATGATTGTTTCAAACAAATAATATTAGTGAATCGTTGGGCTAATAATAATTCATGACATAACACACTATCGATCATGATCCAACTTCGGTTACTCACTCAAAATCGTATCAGGCAGTTAATGTCATAATGTCATATTATGACACAAACTGCCTGAATGTAGTATTAACATTATATACCTATGACATTGTTAAATACACTGTTCCATTTTTTGTATGGGTTGGTTTCAGTGTGACCACAATCTCACACGGTACTTACCGAAGGTGCAAGAAAACCTAATTTTGGTTGTGTTGGTATTTAATTGGTATTTAATTGTCATTTTTTTAGGGTTCCGTACCTCAGAAGAAAAAAAAATTAACCCTTATGGGATCACTTTGTTGTCCGTCCGTCTGTTCGCCTGTCCGTCTGTCAGTATGAACCTTTTTCTCAGGAACGCGTGGAGGTATCAAGCTGAAATTAATATCAAATACTCATGTCTGCAATCCCTTGAAGCTGTGAAAAATCAAACTTCTAAGTCAACGCAATTAAATTATATGGCCGTTAAGCCGCATATTTTGAGGCTCGTAAGAGAATCAAGCCAATAGGGTACTTCCCGTTGAGCTAGAATCAGAAAAAAATGGCTAGGAGCAATGCCATGTAGCACAAGTAAAGGAAGACATCCGAAAACAGGAAATTTGTAGTTACATCGCATTTAAATTAACATAATCGGAATAAGGGGAAAGATTTTCGAGACTCAATTCCCGTGATGAATCAACTATTCGCAACCCTTGGTGCGCGAGTCTAACTCGTACTTTGCCGGTTTTTTTAGCGTTCTTCAAATTCCATATATTAAGTAATATTGTATTATGCAATTAGTATAATATCCGACCTAGGGCAACATGGTGCGCTGGTGCGCTGGGCGCGGGGGGCGCGGGGGACGCGGCGTGCTTCATATTTAGAAGCACTTGAGATCGGTGCGCCTGCGTCGTGTCTGGTGCGGCTCGCCGGCGCCACTCCGCCACTTAGCCGCCACCGCGCCACGCCGCTGTGCTGCATGCAGCTCTAATACCATCTCGGAGGTGACGTGATCCTGTATCTGGCGTATCGCACTCGATAATCAATCAATGTTCATTACGCACAGATATTATCCAAATATCCACTTTAGTAGCTGCGTTTACGCTTCTATTACCTAACATCTGTGAGCGGCGCCGGCGCCGGCGGCGGTGGTGTGCGCAGTTTCATGCATTCCATCAAATATGTAACACTTTCAGTACTCTTATTGTGAATCTTATGAGGTCTCATGTTTGCCAAATATAAATAATCTTAGCCTCATATTCATATCTAATATGTTGTAGTAGGTATCTACGGAAATTGTGAAACGCAACCTACTTATAGTCGCAAATATCGTCGTCATAAATACGCCATTTTCTTTTTTGTTTAGTTGTAGAGTTTAACAAAATTCTTTCTTGATGGTTCAACCTGAACAGAACCCAGAAAACGTAGGAAATAATAATGGTATTAGAAGTGCCTTGATTAAATTATTTGCAAAAATAATTTTCTGGACCCTGATTGGTTAGAGCTGCAGGTCATATCAGTCAGTTAGTATTTTCTGTTAATAATGATATAGAGATAACGGTGCAGTAGCTCAGTTCCCACAGGAATAGTACAAGTTATCGTGAGAGGTCGTCGCGGGCGCATCACACGTGGTGTCAAGTGGTCTCCGCGCCGCAGGCGCAGGTGCACCCTCTTCACAACGCTGGCTGGCTCGCTGCGGTGCGGTGCGACAACGTGCTCATCACATGAACACTTCACATTTACTGCTTTGGCATTTGTGGATCAAAAAAAATTTTTTTCCGAACTGTATTTTGTCTTTTTATGGTGCTTTTTAATTTGTAGATGTTGAGTGAAATTGGGACACTGGTCCCTAAAAATAAGCGGCTCTTTTGAAAGATTTCTTTAGTCAAAGCCACGGCGACATCACGATTGTTTGTGAACTGCTAGAAATATGGTTTCCTATAATCAAGAAGTATAAAGCCCGTGGAGAGCGCGTGCGGAGATACCGCTCTCGCCAAACATATGAATTTTTACGCAAATAGAATAGAAAAACATTTATTTGCCACACACCTTAAAATTAACAACATAATACGAAAACAGTATAAAAAAACGGAAATGAGTGTGCCGACAAATTGGCCACCAGCTCAGCATAATGCTGTGCACAGTGAGTACACAGCGCTGATTTTCAGCCGGCGCCAGTGGGACGTTTTGGTCATACGTCCGGGCAAGTGATAGACACCAAAGCAATTTGCAAATAATATAAATAAATACACATAATAATTGGACAGACAAAACTTTTAAAGTTTATATTTTATTAACAACACACACATTCTGAATAAATAAATAAACTCAAATAAAAATAACAAAATAACATTTAAAAGATAAAAAACTGAAATGATCCTAGTTATTGTTAATGGTAATTTTCGTTGATTCTTTTGATAACAGACGGAGATTTATTACAAAAAACAATGAAATTCCAAAAAAGAATATAGGAGAAACTTACTCAAATCTTTATTAATTTCAAAATCCGGTATATATTTATAAAATTAGCTTTTAAAATCATATTACCTCTTTATTTTTTAAAATTGAACCCATAATCTCAGCATCGCAGACCATTCCTCTTTTACGTTTGCTTTTATTTCTAATACAAATAATAATCAAAACCGATTACAAAACTCAAACAAATTATAAATGACCACCAGTCATCTTTGCGCCTGCCAATCAAATCGGTTCCCCCATAGCAATCGGTGAGTTGTGTTTGAAACAAAATCGTGTCGACGCGCACTCCACGGGCTTTATACTTCTTGCCTATAGTAAAATATCTATCAATATATGTGACTTTGGACGTGAGGTCAGCTTTGTTTGATATTTTTTCTGTGTGTAACATCAATTATTGTTCAATAATATGCTTTTTGCCCCGTCTCAGCACTTGGGTGCCAGTCAGTTCCCATTTAGTCTTTGTATGATATCCCTTCCATCCACATCTTTTCTGACTATGGTGATATTGTGGTCAAATGCAAGCATATAAATAGATAAAATACCTTTTTTATAGGGTAGGGGACAATATAAGAAGAAGCCTTTCCTTTCATGGTTCAATGACCAGTGCCATATTTAATGTTGATACGCGGAGATAGTATACATTATGTCCATTTTTTAAATGTTACATCCTTATTCCTAACTAATATCATAAATACGAAAGTGGGTTTGTTTGTTTGTTAAGCCTTCACGCCTCAACTACTCAACGGATCATTATGAAATTTGGCACGCAGATAGCCCATGGTATGGAGAAAGACATAGACTACTTTTTATCGTGGGAACGCCGGTGAAACCGCGGGGGACAGCTAGTAGTTAATATAGAACAAAATTATGAGGAAACTTTAGCAGTTGTGCCATCCGCTCCGCCATCAGTTAGCCCGATCGGGCAGGATAACAATTGTTTTTTTTTTAAATAATTTAACCGATATTCAAACGGTAAATATCATATGGGTTTCGATTTGAAAGTTACTTTGTCTTTATTATAATTTCCACTATATTGTGTAACCAGCTTATAAACTTGAACGATTTAACCTCTGGACCTGCCCTAATAGTGACCAAGCCTACACCCCTTTCGCCACGAACCATGCTTTTTAGGCATGGTATTGAAAAAAATTATGACAGTTGTCGCAGTATAACATTCAATGTCATCGAGAAAACATAAGAAGAAAATGACGAAATGTGCTGTGAAATCACGTAGAAATTATAGTGGTGGAAAGAGCAATATTTAATTTCACAAGTAAGTATATTTTTATTTCAGTTTTACAGGTAATTTACGGTAAAATCATTTTAATTCATATCATGCATAAATATTATCCAACCATATTAAATTAACCAAAACTTCCATGTGATAATACTGAAAACTATCACTTTCATACATAGTCGGCTTATATCCTTCATTCATTATTATTATGACATGATTGTCATATTAGAACTAGTGCTTAACGCTGTCGAGAACAATATCGATAATAATAAAACGAATGAAAGATTTTGCGTACGCAATATATTACCTGATTATACGTCTATGTTAAACTTTACTATAGGTAAGTTATAAACCAAAGAGGTATAAATATCTATTTATTAGAGCATAAATTTCCAAATTATTTTTATATACCACCTCAATCTTGCAAGTTTTTTTTTATTTAGGTGTTAAGTGTTACATTATTAGCCTTAAGGCGCCGATCCCACAGAGAAGAGTTCTAGAGTTCCGCGTTCCGAGTTCTGCATTCCGCGTTGACTGTAAGCTATGTGGAGCCTTTGAAAGTAAAAAAAGTGTATGATGTGCGACCAGTAGCGAATATTGCAAAACTCTAGAACTCTAGACTGCTTGCTGTGTGCACAATAGTCAACACGGAATGCAGAACTCGGAACTCCAGAACTCTCTCTGTGGGATCGGCGCCTAAGGGTACTTATTATTTAAGAGTTGTTGGCGAAAATGGGCATTCGGGTTCCATACCAAGGTCTCTTTAAATACATAATATGAATAAATAAATTAAATGCATGTTCCCTATTGTCTAAAAAATATCTGTAGCATGCCCCTACAAGTTGTTTTATTATTAAGTATTACCAATAATTTACTACTACTTTCTGCTCTACGGCTTTTTTCCTATTTTGTGCCAAATTTATCCGTTAAGCTGTTTATACATGATTAGTTTCAAACATCGATATCTTAAACTAACTTTTACATTTATAATATCAGTAAGATGCCATAATTTTTTTATTTATTTATTTATTTAAGGTTCACCAGCAGTTGGTACACTAACACATTGTAGTTCAACATTATAAATAAAAATAACAAGATCAAATGCACAACTAATAAAGGTAAACACCACTTACACTAATATATGATAAAACAATATACATCTATAAGACTTGACATAATAAAACTAGACAAATACACAATCATTATACATTATATAAAGTAAAAATAAAATAAAACAAGACAACAACAAGACAGCAATTGCTTAAAATTAGTAATCTAAAAAGTTAGTATGACTTATTGCAAATAGACGGAAAATAATTATGTTACTTGCCATACCGTACCGAAAATCGTTCTTTCGTTCATCGACTTACCGTATCGACTGTGTCATGCACTAGTGTAAATGTGAATTTTGTGTATGTAGTTCGTAAAGAAATTTCGTATTTGTTGTAATTAGAAAAGGAGAGCGTGCTATGCAAAAATAGTATAAATATATAGCACACAAATAAAAATAGTAGTATGCGTGAAGTATAAATACACACGATTCTGCATTCGTTGTAATAATTACGTAAAATCGATCTTTGTGAGAGTGACATCCCCCCGCAAAAGTTGGTTGAACGTGATTTCATACTAATTTGTCTTGCTTCACGTCCAGAGGTTAAATCGTTCAAGCTTATAAATCAATAACCTTTTTTAACTGAATATTAATTGCACTGAAATTTAAGATACAAATGTTGTAAGATAGAACGTTAGCAAAAAAGTGTCGGCGCGTGCGTCGTAGTGTTTCATTATTAGTGCCATCTGGAGGCGCAATATGCTAGAGAGGGGTCCCTAACACCCCGCCTGATAAGATAAACGCTGAAATATTGTTAGCTGATGATAATAAAATTAGAGGCGACAGCGACGGAATAGGTGGCGGGCGCGCGGTGCCTGGCCGCATAGGGGCACACAATATCAACCGTTTTTCGTGATTAATCCAAAGTTTCCTCATGTTAAGTTCTTAATGCGTAACATCATTATAAAACTTTTTAGGTGGAGAGGCACTTCAAGGGGAAGATTCTACTTTCACCCTCTCACGTTACACCTTACACTCAAATATGAGTATAACTGGGAACGCGGATGGATCAGCGGGGCGTATAGTATCATCATAAAGTCAAAGTCAAAGCCATTTATTTAATTCAGGCCCCAGAAGAGCACTTATGGAGGTCAAATTTACTGAAGTTCCCACTGGTTCGGCCTTCAACACTGAAGAATCCGGCAAGAATCTCAGCAAGGTTACATTTTTAAAGATTTTTTGGGTAATCTAATTACCTTTCGTTTTTTTTCCAAATAATTAACAATAAACAAATATATACCTAAGCATAAATACAGACGGAAAAATACCAATAAGCTTACTTATAACTAGACATGCGAATTGTATAAGCTAAACATAAATCAAGCACCTATCGGGGTGTTCCGACAGCTGCACTTGAGAGCCAGTTCCTCCTAGGTTTTGTGTGCTTACCACCTTCGGCCACATCATCACTTACCATGGTGAGATTGCGGTCAAACACAGGCCTATACACAGTAAAATAATTAAAAAAAATTATAAGTAGTCGGTAAGGACGCTCTACATAAATTGAGGGAGGGATCGTAAAGAGTGTCCAAGTGTCGCTGCGATCCTATATATAGATCCTATGCATGACGATATAAAATCATTAAATACTGAGAAACGTGATTTGTAATAGCGAGCAGGTAGTATACGAGTACCTACAGGATAGTCAGAATTCTCAAGTTTCTCATTGTTAGTTATTTAAAATATACTATTTATTTTCATAATTTTAAGACTTGTAATATACGTTGGCAGACCTAATAAAACTACACTATAACAGGGGTTTATGGGGTGTTAAAGTTTGTATGGAAGATATCATGATGTTTTGGGTTTCTCAAAAATCGACCCTAACGGGGCAAAAAGGGGTAATTTAATTATGTTTTAAGGGAAGGATTTTACTTCGAGTCTCTATCAATTCAAAAGTTGGTATACATTGGTTCTATATTTTGTAGCCTAAGAAAGGATTTTTGAAATTTCATCTCTAAAGTAAGTACATACTGTATAAGGGGATTAATATGGTTTTCACATTACAAGCGAGTTCCACGATGGTTTTAGTAAAAGGAGCTGCGCTGTAACCGTTTTAGTATAAGAATCAGAGATAAAAATAACCACGTCAATGAAGACGCAGGTTCTGTACCTACTAATATTAAGAAGTAGGTAAAGTTTGTAAGTATAGATGTAAGAAGATAATCTCCAGGTCGTGAAACCTTGACTCCGCGGGAGACAGCCAGTACCTAATATTCTGGCATGGTAATAAATTATTGTTTAAATCGGCTACCAACTAGGAATAAATATTAATTTCATTAGTCTCTACATTTAGTCTTGAATACTAATCCACTAGTACTAATTGCTCAAAGTCATGATGTCTAGGATTGTTCACTGAAACTTTATGAGGTTTTTATGAAGTCAGTGTTCCGGTGGTGTGCGGTGTGCAGGACGCGCGCCTCAATAAAAACTGCATTAAATCATATCACGACACTAACAAGCCACGTTAACTGGCCACCAGCCACTTGCACGTCCACTTGCTCCGGCCACTATCTACTCGTGCTAATTAAACCATTGTTAAATTCTGATAAATCTTTACGACAGTGCGCGGCGGTGCCTTCGTTGTTAATTAATATTTTAATACTCAATAGCGAGTTACACGCTAGAACTTAATAATTTGGTAAACTTTTTATTGGCCATGATAACAATATGATTATTTGAGGAAAATACACTAGACTGGTTGTAGGTAAGTAAGCAAGACAGTGTTGATTATGAAATTGCTATTTATTATTAATCAGGTTGATTTAATGGAAATCATTCTGGGGTATTTAGGTGCAAGTAATTTCTACTTAATAAAACTCTTACACTTACTGATGTACATAAAATGCACCACCTAACCCTGGGTCTACTAGAACTATGAAATTTTGCTAAAGAGTTCCTTAAGGTGGCCCTCTGTGGCCGGCGCAACTTCAACGCAAGCATACAATACAATACAATACAAAATTCTTTATTATTTACACAAAAAACACACAATATAAAAATAACAAAACAAAAATAAAGTGTAAACAATTCAGGCGGCCTTATCGCTGAAGCGATTTCTTCCAGGCAACCTAGGGTAATAGGATAAATTTAAGATAGGTGGCGCAGTATAAATACTACATATACATAAAATACTTTAATAAAGTTAATAAAAACCTAATACTTAAATAAAAATATTTATGATAAACTAATATATAAATCATATAAAAATAAATATTTAATATGTATTATAATTACATTAGAAAATATAGAAAAGTAAATAAATAGAAAATAATAAAATATAATATCTACTTAGAATGTAACAGTAACAACATAGGGGTGTAAAAGTAAGAAGTAAAGTTTAAAGGGAGAGAAAGTGAGAGAAAACAAGTGTCTTAAAAGAATCCACTGTTTGAGCTTGTCTGATTTTCAAAGGAAGAGCATTCCACAGTCGGACAGCTTCCACAGAAAACGACTGAGATAAGAAGCTGGAAGTATGGGAAGGGATTTTCAATGTAAGCACAAGAGAACTGCGAAGAAGGTGTAATTGGGAACTATAGTAATTGAAACGTTCCTTGAGATAAGTAGGAGCAAAAGGATTGAATAAAATAGTATAAAGAAGAGAAAGAATATGTGTATTCCGGCGAAGGCGAATAGGAAGCCACTTGAGCTGATGACGATATTGTGAAATATGGTCATATTTGCGCAAACCAAATATAAACCTTATACATAAATTTTGAAGTCGCTCAAGTTTGTTTAGTTGGCTTTCAGTTAGGTCAAGATAGCTGACATCTGCATAATCAAGAATAGGGAGAAGTAATGATTTAGCAAGCGCAATTCTAGTGTCAACGGGAAGGAAATTCCGTAGACGTCTGATCGAGCCAGCCACAGCAAACATCCTCCTACTGACCTCCGCAACTTGCGGTGCCCAAGATAAGGTGGAGTCAAAGAGAATTCCAAGATTTTTAACAACATTACTATAGGGAATATTAACTCCATCGAATGTAACTGGAGGCAGCTGATCAAAATCTATTTTTGAAATGTAAAATTTACTGCCTATAATAATTACTTTTGTTTTGGCTGGGTTAACAACAAGGCCATAACGTCTGCTCCAGTCAGATATATAATTTAGATCGTCATTAGTTGATAATATGGCACTAGATAGAGAATTAAAAGAAGATTGTCTGTAAATTTGGAGATCATCTGCGTAAAGGTGATAGAGAGAAGAAATGTTGTCGGTTATAGAAGAAATAAAAATTGAAAATAGAAGTGGAGATAGGACGCCACCCTGAGGTACACCAGCAGTAGTTTTACACCATGAAGATAATGAATCATCAATGCGTATACGCTGCTGACGCCCGTACAGGTAAGAACGAAACCAGTCAACGACTGATGGAGATATGTTAAGAGAGCACAGGATAGCGAGAAGAATATCAAAGTCTACAGTGTTAAAAGCATTACTGAAATCAAGTAAAGTCAATATAGTGAGCTCTTTTTTCTCCATTCCAGATCGAATATCATCAGTTATATTGACTAACGCTGTTACAGTGCTATGTCCAGGACGAAAACCAGACTGGTAAGGGTTTAAAAGGTTGTTTCTGGAGACGTAACTACTTAATTGATGATTAACCAGTCGTTCCAAGACCTTTGAAAGAAAAGGCAGTATGGATATGGGTCGATAATCCGAGAAAGAGAGAGGATTAGTTTTTTTGGGAAGGGGAATAATTTCAGCTTCTTTCCAAAGTGAAGGGAAGGAGCCTGAAATAATAATAGCATAGTCTAAAGGCTTGTTGTTTCATCCAACGTAATGTTTGACTGCGAAAAAAGAGAGACAGCATCAGGGCCATCGGTTATCAGTCGATAAATCCCGCTGATCACTCGCGGCCGCTTCGCTAGGTCGTCATTCATGATTTCGCATTCATAAAACTTGTTCCAGGAGTATACTTCTTGTGAAAAAATCTTACAAGTTTGTGAAAAAAAAGTTAGTTATTTAGAATCTCCAATACATTTGCAAGCCTGTTATCTAAATGTTTTCTTTACTTTTACAATTTATAGGTACATTAGATATGGCCAAAGTTCAGGCAAAAACGCTGTTTTTCGGAGGCTTTGACTGAATTTGTTTCACACTTTTTTCTAATTACGCCTAGATACACGGCTAGATATAGCGCACAAGATACTAATTTGTTCAAAACATCTAACGAAAAATGTTAAAAAACGCCATAATAAGTACAGAGGTTTTGTATGAAAAGTATGACGACTTGAGTCCTCTTAAGTAACATAGGTCTGAAATTCAACCTCTAAGGGTAAGCGAGGGTTTTGTTGGTGGAACCACGAGGCGGAGACTTAGTAGCATATATACATATGGTCATACGAATAGCCATGTAAGCTTGCTAATTGATATGACTTGCTAAATGACGGGCCAGTTGGCACAGTTGGTAAAGATTCACCTTACGCGCCGCAGCAGGTCGTGGGTTCGATACCCACACAGGACATGCATTTGTGTTCATGAACATGTCTGTCTGGGTGTAATTATGTATATTAAGTATGTATTTACAAACAAAAAGTAGTATGTGTATTATATCAGTTATCTGGTTTCCATAGTACAAGCTCTGCTTAGTTTGGGATCAGACGACCGTGTGTGAGGAATGTCCCAGGATATTATATATAATTAATGATTACATTATGTGACTGAAAGTGGTGAGTATATTGAGCTGAATAAATGCTTTCTAGTCTATATAAACCTTCGAAGGGGTGTACTACCAAGTGTAGTTGTCGGAACACACTGGGAGTTCTTGGCGATGGATTATAAACTTGAGGATGGGAACCAGCCAGCCGGTTAGTAATATAAATATTTTATAACATCACTGAGTTATGGAACTGTCTTATAACATAAACGTGAGGGACACAAAAGAACGTGTGAGAACATTCCAAAATCTAGTAACTAAATAATAATAATAATTTATAGTTTATTACCAAAAGAATTGTTTAAAAAAATTCTTATTTACTATATGTTTTGAACTAATAAAGTAAAAGTTTTTTTTGTACATAGTTTTGTCTGGCTGGTCAACCCAAGAATTTACCAGGCTAAAAGATGGAGATAAAGGAAACTGAATAGGCACTTACAAGGTCTCACGTTCCACCACAACACTGTTATTTTTCTTGATTGTTAGTATTTTTAAAATTGTCGAGATAGCGGCCGCTTCGGTTCGTTTTAAATTCAATATGTCTGCTGCACAGTGTTCTTTTCACTCAAACACGTATATCATTCGCCGTGAGAGGGCGACACCGTACATTGGTTGTAGTTTGTGGGTTTTAGGCGCGAAATTTAAACCCTGCGTGTTTAGGAGTTAGGAAAGGGATGGAAATGAAGGAAATTAGGGATTATCTCAAAGCCTGTTCATATCCCCCCACTTGAAATAAACCGAGTATTTCAAAAGATCAATAAGAAGATAGAGACTACTACTATGCGGATTCATATAGTCATTTTATAGTTACTTAAGTGTATTGATTATAATAATAATTGTGTTGAATAAAGGCTATGTTAAATATAAGATAAAGATTTGAATTAGGAATGTAATGTTAATTTAATCTATCGGAAGTGGACAGATTTTGATAGCAGGTCTCACAAGTAAACCTTTTGAAGTCTTAACCGTCACAACACGAATGATATTGTCTCTACCTGGATGAAGCTGTACTACGCGACCTAGTCGCCATTCGTTAGCTGGTAAGTTAGGTTCGTAAATAGTAACAAGATCGTTCAGTTTTGGTTGACGGTTATCGCTTTTAAACCATTTCATTCGTTGTTGCAACGTATGCAAATAATCTCTTTGCCAAGTTCGCCAGAAACTTTGAGATAGTCTCTGTAACAGTTGCCATCGAGATCGTAGAGTTTCATTTTCGGAATATACTGGTTCCGGCAACGATACCAAAGGTCGGCCTATCAGAAAATGGCCTGCGGTCAGAGCGTCAACTTCATCGGGATCGGACGAGAGTTCTACCAGGGGTCTAGAATTCAACATGGCTTCCACCTTCGTCAAAATAGTATAAAACTCTTCAAATGTAAGAATTTGGGATCCGATAATCCGTTTTAAATGATATTTGGTTGATTTTATACCACTTTCAAATATACCTCCGAAGTGAGGTCCCGATGGTGGATTAATCTTCCAAGTTATACCGCGAAATGATAGTTGATTAGAAATATGATCGCTTTCTTTGCTAAGCATTTCAGAAACTTCAGACAGATAGCGCTTGGCGCCTACAAAATTGGTACCTCCGTCAGTAACTATGAATTTACAAAGGCCTCTCCTAGATACAAAACGGTCTAAAGCTGCTATAAAGGCTTCGGTGGTCAATTCGGTGACCAACTCAAGATGAACGGCTTTAATTGCATGGCATACTATGAGGCACAAATATCCCTTATAAGTTCTAGCGTTACGTCGCTTATTCTCTTTAATCATGAATGGACCTCCGAAGTCGATTCCAACTGTTTGAAAGCAGTGATCTGATTTCAATCGGGAAGGTGGAAGATCGCCCATGACAGGCTGAAGAGACTTAGGTTTTACTTTAAAACAAATTACACATTTAGATAATCGGGATCTGATAAGATTTCGAATGCCAAGTATCCAAAATCGACGTTGAATTAAAGATTGCAGTAGGCGGGGCCCACAATGAAGGTAAGTTGCATGATAGTGATCTACCATAAGAGTACTCAAACGAGATAATTTTGGCAAGAGGTATGGATGTTTGACGCGTTCGGGTAAGTCTGTGTGTTTGAGTCGCCCCCCCACTCGCAAGACTTCGCGAGAATCAATGAATGGAGAAAGCTTCAATAAATGTTTTGGAAGTAGTTTATGATTATTAGATTTAAGATGGAGTATGACTTCCTCAAAATGTTGACGCTGAATATGTTTAACCAAATATTCTAAAGATTGATCGTGTTCCGTGGAGGTTAGAAAAGATGAAAGCTTACGCTCGGAACGTGTAACTTTAGCGTTATTAATGAAACGATAAATCCAAGCTACTACTCTTTTTACACGTAAAAGAGTGGAGGAACGTTCCAGGAGGTTGTCAAGCACGTCAGCATCTTGTGTCACTACACCAGCATGACACAAGTGTGACGACGACTTAAGCTCTTCGACGTTGTCATGCTTTTCAACTACTGACACAGGCCAGTTAGTTGACTCGCTAGTTAGCCACTTAGGACCTGACCACCAATTTTCACAAGTAGCCAACTGTAAACACGACAAACCGCGACTACAGATGTCGGCTGGGTTGTCATGAGTGGAAACATGTCGCCACACAGTTGGAACGATAGAATCGTTAATTTGCACTACGCGGTGTGCTACAAAAGTTTTAAGTTTGTGTGGTTCCGTGCTCAACCATGACAAAACAGTCGAGCTGTCGGAGAATAACATTGTTTGATTTAGATTAAGTTTTTTACTAAGTAAGGCGTGGATACGATTAACCACTTTGGAGAGCAATACCGCACTGCAAAGTTCCAAACGGTTAACGGTAAGAATTTTTAAAGGTGCTACCTTAGACTTAGCGATAAGAAGGTGGATTTGAACTTCACCATGAGTAACCACGCGGAGATAGACACAGCATCCATATGCTTTTGTGGATCCATCACAAAATCCAATAAGTTGGAATTGTTTTGACTGACATGGTATGACTCGACGTGGAATTTCGATAAGTTTCAAGTTGTAAAGGTCTGAGATGAAATTTTTCCAATCATGACATATGTCTCTGGGCACAGGTTCATCCCAAGAAAGATTGAGACGCCATATATCTTGAAGGAGCAATTTTGCTTTGAGAATGAATGGTGTGAGCCACCCAAGTGGATCAAAGATTCTCGCCACGTTGGATAAAATAGAACGCTTTGTTACATTGCCATCCTCAATCGGAGATTGTGAATAGGTAAAGTTATCACCTACGGGGTCATATTGGACTCCTAAGATTTTAAGCGTAGACTTGTTGCTTTCTTCTGAGAAAGGCTTTGGAATTTGACAATGATCTACTGGTAAGGTGTTAAGAAAAGATTTGGAATTACTGCTCCATTTGCGAAGTTCAAGTTGAGCACATCCTAATAGATTGACAAGTTGAGTTTTTAGTTCGATAGCTTGCTCTAATGAGGGTGCCCCGGTAGTTACGTCATCGACAAAAGTTTCATGACGAAGAGCCTCAGCGGCGAGTGGATACTCAGCGCCGTGATCACTAGCTAGCTGATGGAGAGTACGGATTGCGAGATAAGGGGAACTGCTAACTCCGTAGGTGACAGTCGCGAGTTCGTACTCATTGACTGGGTCACAAGGAGATTCTCGCCACAGCACGTGCTGATAGCTGCGATCCTCAGGCCTAACCAAAATTCCTCGGTACATTTTTGATATGTCACACGTGAATACTACCGTATGTAGTCTGAAGCCAGTGATAATGTCTATGATGTCAACTTGCAGCTTAGGTCCAGTAAATACAATGTCGTTTAAAGATAAACCGTTTGTGGTTTTGCAGCTTGCGTCGAACACTACTCGCAGCTTGGTAGTTGTGCTCTCAGGGCGAAGGACGCAATGATGCGGGATAAGGTAACGCTTGTCCGTTTGTAAGGACGCATTAGGTACAGGATACATGTGATCCAAACTTTCGTACTCGCGCATGAATTTAATATAATCAGTTTTAAGTTGACTTTGGCGGCTAAGCTTTTTTTCGAGATGAGTTAGACGCGACAAAGAACTATTATATGAATCACCTAACGGGCAGTCGCGATCCTTTAAGAGGAGTGGTACGACGTAGCGACCATTAGATTCTCTATAAGTTAAACTAGTATATGAATGTTCACAGATATCATCCTCGGGTACAGTAATAGGTACGTGCGGTGGTTCCTCGACTTCCCAGAACTGCCTAACTTGTTCATCGAGACTGCATGTAGTGACTAATAGAGAAGACGTTGTAATAGGAGGTAACGATAAATCAGAATCGACAGCACCGGTAAGTATCCAACCGAAAATGCTATGCAGAGCGGCCGGTAGGCCGGGCCCCAGTTTGATACGTTGACCATCATATATTTCGTGGAATAGTTCTGCCCCTATTAATATGTCGACTTCCGCGGGAATATCGTAATCGCGATCGGCTAATATTAAATGCTTGCAATATTCACGAACGACTGACGGTACAATACTGCTAGGCAGTTGAGCTGTTATATGATCTAACACGATCGGCTTAATGTTAAACTGCGGATCGTTACTATCGAGTGGTTTCAAAACGCATTCCGTCACACCCCTAACTTGAAATACTGTGTTTTGTCCTAAGCCAGCGACTGTAAGATTACATCGGCGGAGATTTAAACCGAGAGCCTTGGCGCAAGCCGTAGTGATAAAACAATCCTGCGCGCCGCTGTCAACCAATGCGCGCACGGTGCGCTGTGTGCCGGCGACAGGGTTGCACACGCGCAGCTGACACGTACCTAGTAGTACTATACCGCTACTGCTTCCGACATGAGCACCGGTGCTCGCTTGAGTGGCAGCGCTAGAGCTGGGTTGCGTTTGCTCAGTATGTAGTAAGGTGTGATGACGTAATCCGCATAAAGTACAAAATACTTTAGAAAAGCATTTATCTACGACATGATTAGTACGTAAACAGTTGGTGCACATTTTTTTGTTTTCAATTAAAGTGAGTCTAGCACCAGAGTCTAAAGATTGAAAAGTAGGGCACCTATAGATTGAGTGCGCTTCATTACAACAAGAACAAGTGAATGATGTCGTAGGTTGAGATTTAGTAAGATAAGATGAGCGTTTTGATCCGCTGCTGTTCTGCCGATTACTCGCTGGCAATTGTTTTCGTTCAATGGTACGGGTAGAATTGGTAGAACTCAAAGATAGTTCGCTAGTTTCTAAGATCTTTACGTAGTCTTGAAGAAACTTTAATAGTTCACTAAATGAAGGTATTTCTGAACTGTTTTGAGATTCGAACCGTTTGCGGGTATCTGAATCGAGGGTACGAGAGGCTAAATGAAATAAAATAAAATCACCAAAGTTTTTGATATTTAAAGATTGGAGCGCATGATATGATTCATAAAACACGTTTGTTAATACTTGCAATTCTTGAAAATTACCCGATTTAACTGCTGGATAACTTAAGAATTTATCTAAATATGTCAAAGCTAAGATACGTTTGTTTTGGTAACGTTCGATTAAGGCGTCGAAAACAACTTCATAATTATTGGCTGTCATTGGAATCCCTTTTACAATCGATAAGGCGGGTCCGCGTAAACACGACACAAGGTAATGGTATTTTTCTATTTGTGATATAGAATTATTCTCATGAATTAAGTGAACAAACGTATCATAAAACGTTTGCCAGTTTTCGATGTTGCTATCAAATTTAGGTAGATCAAATTTAGGTAAACGCGCGTTGACTTTGGAATTCCCGGAATGCGTGAGATCGGAGTCGACTCGCGCCGGCGACGCGCCGCCCGCGCCCGCGGCCGAGCCGTCCGCTGGCGATCCGGTGACGTTGAAGCTCTTCTCGTATATCGGCAACGTGCTACCCGCTGCGATCACCGCATAATACAATTCGTCAAATGAAACCATAGAATTTTGGTTAATTTGTACATCGGGTTTGATTGCTAACTCTAAAGTTTGTATTTCATTACACAACGAAACAAATTCTTCGCGAATTGAATGAACTCGAGTGTATCTCGACTTGAACGCCGATACCTTTGAACGATCTTGAACCATTTCGTTAGATAAGTCGTAAAGGATTTGCATAGCTCGGAATACATATTCGCGTTGTGATTGAAGTATTTTAAGTTTACTTGCTTCCATGTTTTTTAGTTCGAAGCTAAAAATAAAATAATGTTAGATAGCCTACTTTGGTGTATGAAGGTAAATGAAATCAATTTAGGTGTAGATTTGAGGTGGAGTGTGTAAGTACCTACTTACATATATAAGTTTTATAATGTAAATGTAACATAAATACCATAAAATATTGTTACGAATTCTATAAAATTTATAAAATATTTTGGAGGTAGGTTCCAATCTTATATGAAGACTCGAACAAAATGTAATGAAGATGTAATGCTACTAAATTGTAATGACTTGTGAATCCGTATAGTATCACTGTACGTATAACCAACACAATTTTATAAGGTTATACCTAGTTTTACAATAAAATGCGTAATTTTGCTTATTTCTCAGAGTTTTCGATCGAAATTGAACCTGAGATTAACAAAATACTGTTTTTCCATAGGTATTCGCGCTCGTAATGGACCAACTTTATGTTTTGAACTAATAAAGTAAAAGTTTTTTTTGTACATAGTTTTGTCTGGCTGGTCAACCCAAGAATTTACCAGGCTAAAAGATGGAGATAAAGGAAACTGAATAGGCACTTACAAGGTCTCACGTTCCACCACAACACTGTTATTTTTCTTGATTGTTAGTATTTTTAAAATTGTCGAGATAGCGGCCGCTTCGGTTCGTTTTAAATTCAATATGTCTGCTGCACAGTGTTCTTTTCACTCAAACACGTATATCATTCGCCGTGAGAGGGCGACACCGTACATTGGTTGTAGTTTGTGGGTTTTAGGCGCGAAATTTAAACCCTGCGTGTTTAGGAGTTAGGAAAGGGATGGAAATGAAGGAAATTAGGGATTATCTCAAAGCCTGTTCACTATAAGTAAGGCTAGATACCATCATGGTTACTAGATTATGAAGCATCTGCTGCCGAACTAAAAATAAAATTCTTGTATTTCGACAAGCAGTGCCAATTGTACCAAATACCAAATTGTATTTCGTATTTTGCCTTCAATTTGTAAAGTTTTTAATTATTTACGCAGTAACACTAAATACAGGCTAAGATAAGGCACATAATAATGAACGTGCGATACAATTGGCTCTACCAGTAGTTTTTAATATAGTAGGTACTAAAACTGACAATACTGTTTTATTGAATTCCCACATATACAGGTTGTTGTTTTGGTCAGCGACGAGCGACTCAGGGTCGATAATACAAATGATACTGGTGTTAAAAAAAATATAAAAAAAATACTTTTTTTTTTTTTTTATAATAAAAATAAAAAATTAAAATTTTGAAAATCATGTAATAAGCTAAAGTGTAGACATAATACTCAACGGGAGTACGAGGGAGTAAAGGGGTGGGGCGATGGCGGCTTGCGCCTAGCTCTAGTCAGTGCACGTGCCTAGTAACCATACTTTGCGGTAATTTTATTTCAAATTGAATAAGGTATTTCTCAACATATTTACAGTATTTAATGGAATTAAGTCCATTTTTGGGGAATATATATTTTGTACTACCGCTCCTGGGTCGCTTGTCGCCGACCAAAACAACACCCTGTATAAATACTTCGTAAGAATATCAGCAAAGCAGTTTTTTAACATCTTAAAATACACTTTAAAAATCTTATATCAATAAGTATGTGAAGCGACTATACTAAATAAGTATGTACTTCATTTATATATAAGTACATTCTTATCTTCTATAAATTCAAAAACTTTATAGTTTTTTAACCTATTAATAGAAACGCCCAGTTCCTAACTTTGCGGAGCCAAATCACAGATACAGCAAGTTTTTAGTTATTACTAGTGTTCAAACTTATGCATGTCGCTGTACGTTTGTTTGCTAAGACTTTATAGTAAAATAATATTAGCCGGCCGATATTTTTGTCGGCACCAGGATGGATCAAAGGCCGTAACACATCAAGCAGTGAAATAACTAAAATGGACTAATCTTGCCGTAGAGTCGTCAGTGAAAGAAATTTTCCTCACTGCAAAAGCTTCAGAAGTAAGTCTATTCGACTCATTTTAAATATGTTTACCACATTGGTGCCGATTCTGTTGTAAATCGCACTAAACTAATTTTAGTCAATCTCATCTCTTTCTTACGAACATTATTGAAAAAGGATAGAACATATTTTAAGTTGTTAAATTAATCTTTGCCGTCTTATTTTGCGTGTATTTAGGCGTAACCGCGATAGATGGCGACTAAATTTATATTGAAAACAAGCACTGGACTAATTTGACAGGACTAAATTTCTTACATCCTTTTCTTATGTTCTTTGTTAGAAAGAGACATAGTGAGATTAAAATTAGTTTAGTTGTGAACAACAAAATCAGGGCCATTGTAGCTTATCATCAAAAGTAATATCCAAGAATATGGTTAGTTTCACAAGATCGAAAATGTATTGGTTCTTATACTGTGTTGACTGAAACTGACGTATTTTTTTTCTCGCTGTGTAATAATTTATTAACAGTAAACCAATAAACGACTAGGTAGAGCATTGTTCATATCGTCACAATTAAAATCATTACTATTTTATTTTTATTTACATTGTAAATAATACTTTTTCCTGTTTATTTTTCTACATGGTTAGGTAGATCGTATATGTAAATAATAAACATAATGGAACAAGGGATTTAACCTATCCTGACTACCTAATAATGATCCATTGGTAACTTTACCAGAAACACCAAATCTACAGAGGAACCTACAGAGGTTTGGTGTACAATACGTAATTTACTGATATAGAATGCAGATTCTATCACTTACGTGTGAATAAAAAAACTAAGTGCAATGTCTCTAATACCAAGATGGTATAATTTCTTGATAAGTAATTCATGATGTACCTACATAAACGCTTTATGCTCGGTTTCAATACTGAAATACGAATCGTTTTGCTTACCAATTGCAATGGTAGCTAATTTTACCCGGGATAGCTACTTCTATATGAGAGGGTCTGCTATGCAAAGCTTTGAGGTCTTTGCTTCATTATTAGTAAAGATATAAGAGTTTTAATTTTAATTAATCTTAACCGATAACGGTCCGTAATTTATTGAAACCGGGCATTAGATAAGTTCTAGTAACTATAACCGACGGTATCTAGTAACTCCTTCCTTAGGCGTCAGAAAACCATATGTGCTAAAGCAAGCCTTTATTTCTAAATCACAGACGGACTCTTCAATTTGATTTATTTGTATATCTTCCTTTACCTTCTTTGATGTCCTACTTGGCGATAGTAAGCTATCATACCACTCCTGTAGATACCTAAATAACTTTTTATCACAGTTAGTGCGTTCTTATATTGCCTAGGCAAATAATAAAATAATTATTAAGAGGACCTTATTAATTTGGTATATTACTCCAAATATAGATAACCTAAAAATATTGAAAGTTTAATCTTACTTTTCAGCCTGCACGCGCATAAATTAATTAAGCCTTATGCATTTTTTTAGGTAAATGAGTCTATAATAGACTGCATGATAATTAATTACGTTAGTAGCTGATGCTAAATACACACGCAACATAACATCTCTCAACATACCAAATAGCTACCTACCTACTTGTAGAAAAGAATACGATAAGGAAAGATAAATCGCCATCAAAATAATGTCAATTAGGTATCCCTGAATATATTTCCTTGTATAACTAAAAGCATTGATGTAGGAAAAAGGGAATAAAACAAGTTCATTCGGTGAGTGAGACCCGCTCCGGCTCCGGGCGGGAAAGCGGCCGCGCAGGGCCGGCGCTCCGCCCCAGTGGGGCCCCGCCCACTCGCACCACCGCCCCTCCCGCCCCTGTCCCCACCGCTCGCTTGCCCCGAGCCCCCTTCGTGACCTGATTACTATCCGGAGTTTTCCTGAGGCAAAGTTTCCGACCTGAATAAATGCACATTTCGTGCCTCACAACAACAAGAACCTAAATTATACCTACGTGCATAGTAGGTATAAATTGTGAACGTGATTATGCAAAGGTACTACGAACCCGAGTAATATTCAGAGCAAATAAGTAGGTATGAGTGAGACACTTGACTCATTATCATAGCGTGAGCAACTTATATAGATAGCAACAAGGATGATTGCTAGCAAGTTACTAAATACCTACTTGTTTTGTTGGTACACTATACACACATAAAAAGCAGATGTTTTATGTAAATTGTTTTACTTATTTATAAAGGACTAGCTGCCCGGCGCGACTTCGTTCGCGTGGTGCTGCCCTACCCTACCCTGTGGTACTACCCTACCCTACCCTACGTGTGTAACTGAACTCCTCCTAAACGGCTGGACCGATTTTGTGCAAACTTCACATAAACCATCTACTAAATAGTCCGAACAAAGCCTAAACATTTGGTTTGGATAGGTGAGCCCGTTCTTGAGTTATAATTATGTTTGTCAGTTTGTCATATAATATGCACTCATTCATCCAAACACACACACACACTTACACACAAACACCCACTCACCCACACCCAAACATAAACACTATTCCTTTTTCTTTTTCATTATTTTTGAATAGAATTTTGTTCTCTTAAAAATTGTAATTCTTTTTAATTTTATCTTTTTACTTTTATTATTATTTTTGTTCTGTAAACCGTAAATTTTAAGGATAATAATGGAACTCTGTAATTGGCAAATTAACAACATAAAATGTTATGCTAATATTATTTGAAATGCTGTAGATCGTTCCTTTTGATTAAATAAATAAATAAATAAAATTACAACGAAAAGTGGCATTGATTTTTATATACATATTTAGATTAATTTGACTGATAAATGCTTCAGAACGAAAATAATTGGTTATTCACCTTATCATTTAATTTTGAATTCTGTTTTTATTCATTCCGATTTAATTGTTACACATCACCAAAATATGGTGAAATGTGACAAAATAATGTGGAATAATGTAACAACTATTGGGAGGGCCTATGCGGCTGTGGACGTCTAATAGGCTGATGGTGAATATGATGATGGTACGATTACCCGACCGACCCGGTTCAAGAAAGGTCAACTTGCCTTGGCGCAAAGGCTTGCCCGTATCGTTGACGATAATGAACTTACTGGTAGTTATTGTATTGTTGTTAACGTCAGAGACACAAGATAACTCTGTGTCTTACTACCGCCTAAAGAACATTTAACTTGATTTGACACCGAGGATGAGTCCCACATCGTCGTACCACTCCCCGACGATGTGGGACTCATCCTCAATCCTAGAGCCGCTTCGGTCATCTACGCCAGATTCATAAAGACAAACAAAACATTAGCATTTCTCCTGGCAAGAGTCTACAAGCGACGGTGATCACTTACAATAAGATGGATCGTCTACTTAACAGTATTTTTATATAACAAATAATAATATAAGTTTAAATTGGAAGAAGTAGACAGATATACATACCTAGGATAAACAGTTACATTCAAGGATTGGCAAGACATAGAGATAGAAAAAAGAATACAGCAAGATTGGAATAAATATTGGGCTCTAAAACACATTATGAAAAGCCTATAAGAGGTGTATAATACCAACTTTAGCATACCTACGGATGTCAGACGTGGGCGCTTACTAAGAATCAGGTGAAAAGCTAAAGGTGACCCAGAGAAATATGGAAAGAAGCTTGCTAGGAATTAAACTGATAGACAAAGTTGCGAACAGAGATATTAGATAGAAGAGTAAAGTAATAGATGTAATTAGGATAGCAAAGACAGGCAAATAGAATTGGTCGGGCCATTTATCGAGGGCAAGTGAGGAAAGATGGAGCAGCATTACAACTACATGGTACCCAAGAGATGCTAAAAGAAAAAGAGGCAGATTGCTAGATCTAGAACTATGAACTAGATAACTTTGATGGTGCAAAATGGCACAGATCCGCAAGAGAAAAAAGTGACTGGAAGAAGGAGGAGGCCTTTGCCCAGCAGTGAGATGAAATGTAATAAAAATAGCCTTATAAAATAATTGTTATAAGGCTTAAATAATTAAATAAATGACAGCTCAAAATTTCAATGTGCATAATAGTATAAAATGAAGCGGCCAAAGGTCATGAACATTACCTATTAATAAGGAGTTTTCTTATGATACCTCTATGCTCAAAATACCTGTCAAACTTTTGATAAATCGAACCAATTTGAACCTTAAGTACACGATATGACAGGTATTTTGACCATAGCGGTATCATAAGAAAACTCCTCATTCCGGCCGCCTAACCATTTACAATAGTTTGTGATCCTCGTTATATTCTTCCAGGTGTCTTGTCAAGCATTCAGAAGAGCTGTGTGTCGGCATCTTCAATATAAATGTATATAATAGAGTAGATGTGATCCACACAGCCAGCACACAGCACACCAGAGCACAAACTAGTTTAGACACATTTATAGCGCGCCCTGGTCACTGACTCTGCGGCGGATACTCCCATGTATCTATTGGTACATAATTGTGAAACATATTGAATACTAAACGGCTGTTCACCGAAACTAGATTCTTAATATTTTTTATATATAGCATCAGTGATTTAAATATATAGGACTTCGAGTTTTAGTCGTATTTTGATTTCTGTCTGGAAAATGATTGGTAGTTTTTACTATGAAAAGTTTTGTCAATGCTAAAAAATATCCGAAAACATATTAGTCGATCTGAATCAAGACATATAAAACTGGGCAGCTGGAGGAAAAATGTGGAAAACTAAATCTTGTGGAAATGTTTGGACAAATTTAAGGAACCTGATATTATAAATGTGAAAGTTTGGATGATCGTGTTGCGTATCATACACGCATTGGATAAACGAAACACTAAACATTATCTTTATCCCGAAAACATCAAAATGAATACCAATTAGTATATTGTCTGTGCATTTTAATGTAAATCTGGTATTTTCCAACGTGTAAAATATTTTTGTACCAATCCATCGTACCAGTTAGTTGTTTATTTTATCATTAGTAGATTTGGATAAACGAAATGTCGTTTATCCAAATCTACTAATGATTAAATAATGAGGTATCTACTTACTCGAAATTACATTTACCTACGTTGTATAATTTCGAATATAATTTGAATATTCGACAAATTAGAGAGGTAGAGCGTAGCGTTTATTCGCTCAAAGAGCAGCTCGACTGGGGAAGTACCTCCACCCTACAGAATACCGCAGCCAAATAACTTTACGTTGTATAAAGTTGTGTTTCTGCGCGTGAGTAAGGTCGCCAGAGCTCGTAGAGGACGGGGGGAAAGGTCAGTAACGCGTGAGCGATACTTCGTGCGTTGCAAGCGCCCATATGGCTACGGTAACCGCTTACCATCAGTCGGGCCGTATACTTGTTTACCGACTTAATCATATAAAAAATCCTAACAACAGCACTCCAATTGATGAAGAAACAATAAACACTGAAAAGTCTGCAATTATTGTAAAAATTCTGAACGGTTACTTCTGCTAACTAATTATTAGAGATCTGTAAGCTACAGATGGGCGTAGACCAGCTGTAGAGGTATCTAAGGCAAGTACAAGTGCAGTTGAGTATCCTCACAGAGCCAGCACGCCCTGTCTGTAGGAGGGGGAGGAGGGAGGACAATGCGTGCGTGCGCCGCTATCGCGCACTATCTCGACATCTTGTCCGACAACCGGCCGATATCTGTCCGTCGACAATTTGCATATTATGTGCCCGCTCAATCCGCGACTCGCGACCTATCACATAATTAGGCTTACTATAATTCGTGTGTTAAAACTAGGTACCTAGGTACCTGCGCAGATCACAGCACGTGCAAGAAGACACCGCAGAGTTGCACTCACTTAAAATTAGGAAAATGATAATGTCAAACACAATGTTACAATGTTGCTACTTACCGTCGTTGGCTTAATGATAGACATAAAAAATAACTGGGCGGTTCATGGCCTCGATCGACTCGATTAATGTATAGCAAAGTTCATTAAGAGAAAAATCTTAGATTAACAAGAGAGTGCATATGCTTAGGAACGGAGAGGTCGCTCTCTAAACGATAACTTTTATTATTCGTCTAACATCGATAAGTGAGTTGGTAGATAGAGTGTATAAACGCGACATAATGTAGATACGTAGCGCCCGCACGCTATACACACCGTCCAATTATTATGGTAATGATTGGCCTCAGTCAGATATTGGTCGGGGACACTTTCCCATGCGTACTGCGTCTGTTAGGAGTTCGCTTATCGAGGCGCCTACATTAGTGGGTCCCCCGGGCCCCGCGCCCCTGATGGGCCCCGCGGCCCTGCTCGCTGGCGCCGCCGCTCTTAAGCCGCGACAAGTTCCTTTTTTTTGTCAACTCCTTGTAGAAGGTAATTAATTAGGGCGCGGGTCTTCTGTGGGAAAGCGGCGACACTTTACTGCTATTCCTTGTGTGATTTGCGATGGGATCACTAAATCGACTTGGATTGATTTAATTTGTACCATTTGTTACCTATTTATTTAAATCGTGATAATAAATGCATTTCTATGAATGATACTTAATCCAGGATAGATCCATTTTTGCAAGGAAGTAAATTCTTGCTTGTAAGTAAATTCGATCAGTATACAACCGGTCGATATTGTAATCACAGATATTTAAAAAAGGCGGATGTATTCTCGCTAACAAAAAACTGTGTCGCTCAGAGTCGGCCACCTCGCTGTACGTACATGCCGGCACGCACACATTCACACATTAGTCGGCCATTACGCGGTAAACGTCAACAGAGTCAATACGTCTGCGGTGCCGTAAAATATTAAAATACAGCATGTCTTGTGTAGTGAAATGGTGTAAAAACCGTACTGACCGGAGGAAAAAAATACCAGGAATCACGTTTCACAGGTAAATTAATAATTCAATCACTTAGTTTTGATTTTATACATCAAAACAAATATTCATTCACCAGAACAAAATAATCTGTCACAAAGCCAGTGTTTCCAATATTCACTTGTGTAAATTACCCGAAATATGGGAATGTTATATTTGATGGGTATTATTAATACTATGTATTTTATTATAAATTGAGTTTAAACTTTCGCGACTTATACACATACTTTATATCAGTGGTTCTCAATCTTTTTTGGCGAACGGACCCGTTTTAGAAAGCGAATTATTTGATGGAGCCCTAAAATAATCAAAGAATAGTTTATGTGTAGGTATTCTTTATTTTACCGCGTAGGTTGTAAAATATAGGTACTTATTGTATTTAAAATTAATGAAATTATTGGACTATCGTAATCAAATTAACTATTTCGAATTATTTATTTAATTGAATTTATTTTTTGAACTTGTCTTCCTGTATACCGCGTGATTCGGGAATCACCCGGTATACATTGTAATGTATTTTGGCCATAATATCGCAGAGACCCCACAGACGTTAACACGTCTACTGTTTGTAGTTGTGTGTACAAACTGTGTATACACAATTTGTACAGTACAGACACACAGTTTGTACAGGTTGTACACCACAAACGTATCATAATCGGGATTATACCTATCATAAAACTGTGCGGTAATGGAAAGTAAAAAGCACTAGTGCGTAATAAGCTGCTTTAAGATACTAAAAACGTCACTTTACGAGCGAGTGTGTTGAAAAAACATTTAATGACTAAATTTTCATGCTTATTGAAGATGTCAAACATCGATATTTTTTTGCAAAGAACTCTTTAACGTTATGGACATAGGTACGCCATTATTTTTATATTCGTATGCGTGTCCTCAATCGATGTATAAAGGTTACATCGAAAGCCGCCTTTAAAAAAAACAACGGCGCTTGATGAATATGCCAGACTGAACAAAAATCTTCGACCCCTTTTTTAGCGATCGGTTGATAGTTGAAGCATGAAAGCAGAACAAAAATAAAATTAACAAACAAACTCACTTTCAGATGTGTATAATATTAGTTAGGATATATTTTCATAGCGAGATTTGGCCACCATAAACATTTTAAAATGATACGGTATATTCTGCCTACATTTACACTTAATTTTCATTTAAACTTGTCTACCGTTACATATTTGTCTGAGTATAATAGTGGTATAACATAATAAAAGAGGGTAAATTTAGCCTAACATGGCAACCCTAAATATAATCACACATAAATAGTCGCCGCCATTACTGTTCCTCAGTTTTGTGATAGCGAGAATGCCGTCCGGGTTGTCTGTGATTGTAATTTGGAAATATGGGCACCATCTAAATATGGCATAAAATTATATGGGCACATAGTTAATCTCCCTAGTAGTATTATAGGTTGCTAGACAATATATATTTCCAAGATAGAAAGAATTATTATTAAGAAAAGCACTTCCATCCCACTAGACGGGGGCGCGGCGCGGGCGGGGTGGACATAGAGAGATGTGGCGGAATGTAGTCATTTTGTTCTACCAATAAATGATAATAAATAATAAATTATTTATTCACTCCCACATATAAACAAAAGAATAAATATAACCAGGTGAATGATAAAACTAATGATCAATAAAAAATGAGGCTTACTAAAAATGTAGAGCGAGATACTATTATTATTTAAATACTATATATTTTTCGAGATTTCGTTTCGTCCGCATAGTCTACGAAAATCAGCTCCGCCAGCGTCGCATCTAGTGCAGCCCCCATATAATATGAATGCACTTGAAATGGGAATTCACCTTATATTGGAGATACTTGGTTGTGAAATATTATTGTTTTGTTATATCTCAGTTCCCATCATCGTAGCGAAAATCTAAGGCTTTTTTAGTCTAATGATCGGGTTTTTAATGTACAATTTTCATTAGAATAAAAAGACAGTATTTTTTGCGTATTGATCGAACAAACAAACACACTAAAAATTCAAAATCTTTAAATTTGAAATATAATTCGGGAACAGCAACACTTAAACGCCATTTTATTATCGTAACCTTTTTGTGCAAATTATATTTTATGTAGGTACAGACACACTTCTACTACAATTTATAATAGTATTATAATATAATAATAATGATGATGAAAATAAAATACCTAAAAATCGTGACGCGTCTTTTGCACTAAAACCACAAATGACTGTCTTCATACTTTATTTCAAGAAAAGCATATAACTGTTCACACACCCGGTACTGATTTTTTATCCTGGTACCTAGAGCTAAGCTAGGAAAATCCTACAACTCTATTTCCCGGTAGGTCTAGGTTCTCAAGCAGACAGGTACGCTTTTTGGCTTTAAGGAGCACTTTCTAAAAGAATAAGTGAATATAGGACAAATCATGTTCCTAAATCGCATGGTTATTTAAATATAGTGAAAACTTCGGGTTTTCTTCGAACGATGGTGAAAACATTTCATACTTAGTCAAGTGCTATAAAAGGTGACCACAGGGCCACATCAGCCACAGCAGGTAACCGCAGGATTCCACTAAGAACTATTTAGACTAACACTGAGGGATGAATGTATAGGTCATTAGTAATCAAAAAAATATATTAGAAAAATAATCCGAGGGAAAAATTTTTTTTTTTCTTTGACTTGCAAAGAGACTCTCCATACATTCATCCCTCAAGAGGAAGTTCACAAATTTATTAGGACCTTATATATGCATAAGTATATGTATAGTATTATAAGGTATTTGATAGAGCCCATTACATGGACGGGTCGTGCAGACACTAATTAAGCAGGCGGGAGGGGGCCGCAATACTTTTGTTTGTTGCCTATTAATAACAGAGAAACAAGCCGATCGGAGTGGATTAACACATTAACAGATCCGAGTCGCCGGAATAAAAGCATTCCCCGAGTGTGTCGGGAACGAGAGGTAAAAAAATTTGGTGACAAGGTCCGAAGGGATCAATTAGCAGGGCTTGTAGCGGGCGCGGGCGCCACCGGGCCGCGCGGCCGCCGGCAGACGGGCGCGGCGACAACCCCGGCTTTATTAACCGTTGCCATTAATGGGCTATCGATAGAATTTATTAGTGAGTCCGTCACCATTAGAGCAAATAGCCTCAGTTTTTGTATCGTCTATTCAGCAGATGAATAGGTACGACACCTAAAAACGTACATACGGAATTATTGCATTGCATTTCATAAAAATCAAAACTATTTCTGCTAAAACTTGGCAAGTTCTTTAAAAGATTTTTAATTACAGAACTGTGCACTTTTAACTTTGCAATATAAATGATAAGTAGTAGGTAGTGTAGGTACCTACAATACGTTATTTTACAGTTATCGATTTCCACAGTACCTTCAAGATCTGCTTAGATTGGGATCAGTCAGATAGGCGTGTTCAGAAATATTATTTATTCTTACTGCTTCTTTCAATGATTTAGCAGTTTTAGAGGGATAATGGTGCCGATTCTGTTGTAAATCGCACTAAACTAATTTTAGTCACATCTCATCTCCTTATTACGAACATTATTGAAAAATGATAGAACATATATTAAGTTATCAAAATAATCTTTGCCGTCTTATTTTGCGTGTATTTAGGCGTAACCGCGATAGATGGCGACTAAAATTATATTGAAAACAAGCATTGGACTAATTTGACAGGACTAAATTTCTTACATCCTTTTCTTATGTTCTTTGTTAGAAAGAGACACAGTGACATTAAAATTAGTATAGTTGTGAACAATAGAACCAGGGCCAATATTAATCAAACGTGAATAGTCAAAGTAGTGTTATGTTTATGAGCAATAAAGGACCCCCGTCATTGCGGTTGCGGTCGAACCAGATTTAGTCGTGCTATAATCAACGAGTGGAGGTAGATAAATAATAATGAAGCCATCACTTGTTATGTGTTATTATTGTTAGGTATTGCAAGACTCCGTTCATTTACCTCACTGATTGAGCGATGTTGATCACAACACTCGGTTACATCATCCCTAAATAAGCCAAAAGCGTTGAGCGTTGTTTACTTTAGATAAACTTAGAATGGACTGACCTCTTATAAGCTTTGCATTTGTATTATATTGATATGGATGCAAGAAAGAGCAAGTTCAAAAAGTATCGAGTGTAAAATAAAGTCGTGAGAGTATGAGTTCAATGCTAAAATATTTTAAACAGAAAATAGACAAATTAGTCAGACCATGAAAAAATTATATTGTGTTTACCTAAGCCTGTGTTTGAATGCAATCTCACGATGGTAAGTGATGACCGGCCGAAGGTGGTAAGCACACAAAGCCTAGAAGGAACTGGCTCTCACGTGCAGTTGTCGGAACACACCGACAGGTGCTTTTAGTTTGCCAAAACTGTAGGCCAATTAGGTATCTACTATCTAACAGTATAAATTCGAAAGTTTCATACTCAATCATGTAATGGATTAATGAAATTGAATAAAGCCTGGTACACAGATAGAGCAAAGCAAACAAGTGAAGCAAACCCGATGCTGACGAGCCTCAGACATGAGGGAACGACTAGAGAGACAGATAGATCATATTTTAGATAAAAACATAAGGTACCTACTTTATATTTCTAAAAAGTATCTATTAGGTCCCGCTGGGACGCGTGTGCAACTGAAGCGGGAAACTAGTCAACCAATAAAGCGAAATTAGGATAAGTGTCCCGATCTCACATCAAGCAATAAACGTAACAAGGTAAAAACAAAGGAAACCCGTGCCCCAGTTAATGTGGTTGTAGTGATTAGTGCTCGGATTGTTGTCAATAAACCGCCGCCCGCGCCGCCATGGCCGCCGCCGCCGCTGTAGGTAATTGCAAGTATCCGATTTACGTCAGAAACATTACAGAATTCTACTTACTATTGAATCACGAGCTATCAATTTCAATTTGTAGGAATAATTGTTGTTTGAACATAAGGAAAACGCAAAATAACAATGAGTCGAGTTTTAGAATTTATCGGTTTCTTACTTTTTTGTATCGGAGTAGGTAATATGCAATTAGCTACATAATATGTCAGTGCATTGAGCACTATACAATCCATACGACTTAAAATAAGTACTAGTTAATAAATAATGTATGGAGCGCTGCTAGTTCAGTGCTAGTGATGTTGAATGGCGAAGCGCGGCGAAGGTCGTGGCCAAATCGGTAGAAGCTCCTTGTCAAGGAGCGCAATATTATTTTTAACATGGAGGAATAATCCCTTTAGAGTAGTTATACCACGCAATAAAATTCAGCAACTAGTCAGTGATTTTGTATTAATAACAGTAAGGATCAGTCTTACGACACTGCATCGTGTGTTTGGCGGAATGACGTATTGGCGGTACCTGGATGAGTGACCGCCTAGTAGTATTTCAAATCGAGCGTTTCCGTGCTTCGGAAGGCACGTAAAGCCGTTGGTCCCGGTTATCACTTAATTGTGATAGTCGTTAAGCAGTTGAATGCCTCCTAGACGGCTTGAAAAATTTCAACAGTAGGTTGACCACTAGCCTACCTCCACCGATCCGCAGTGGGCACGCGTGGTGGAGTATCTGCCCATTCCCTTTCACCCTCATCTGTGAAAGGAGGCCTGTGCTCAGCAGTGGGACATTATAGGCTGATGATGAGGGTACTAGAAATGTCAGAAATTGAAAAATCTTTTCTTATATTTTGTTGGGAAAACATAATTTTAAATGTATTTTTTAATAACAACGTCATTTTTCAAAAATCACTGTTTTTTCTTCATTTCTTTCTTCTTCTTCTTTCTTAAAATTCCACCGAGTATTCTTGTATAGTGCTTAACGCTCAGTGAGGAGTAACGGGAAACAGGGAATTACTTTGTTTGTCACAACCAGGTCACAACTGAGATTATTATATTTTTTTGAGTTTCTTGCTCATGTTTAAAGAACGTCAATCAAAACGTTTGAATCGAGATTAAAACAATTGAATTTGGAATCTGAACATATTACATATACGGTTTATTTTCTATTAAATTAATTTAAAATTCTTGAGATTTGACTAGAGATAAGACCTAATAATATTCCGAACCGGTGGTAGAGTCAAATGTAGTTTTCAAATGTGCCTAATCTTATTCAAATATTTTTGAGATATAGTGATAATAGTGTAGTGATCCCATTTGAGAACTAACTCTGTTTACATTTTACCCACCTATCTCTAAGACCACAACACGATCAAAACTTATGAATGTCAATAGTGTGTTTCATTAGGTGTAGTAAGTATAAAAACTCATCATTGTATTCATTTAATTGTTCCTTTGATCGAGGCGCGGATCAGAGGCCAATATGGGAGTGCGGGACGCGCGCGGGGTGCGCGGGGGGTGGCGGGGGGATCGGACCGCGGAACACGGAAAGGCTTTTGAGGCGGCGCTTCACAAGCCTCGCGCCGCGCCGCCGCCGCCCGGCGTGTTAGCCCCGCGACACACCGCGCTGCGCCTTTATTGTAATTAACGGTACTCACATATTATTTATTTATTTAAATTCTTCATGAATTTTGTAACTGTGCAGTAAGGCATTGCTTTGTTTATTATTGCAAGCCTTTGAACTGAACTAGTTTGAAATGTAACTAATACAAAATTGTTTGGATTAAGTAAGGCGTTATTAAAATGTGTTCATAGGTAGCGGTGATAACTATAGCTCTACTACTCAAAATGACAGCTAGGGAAGGTTAAATTATTTAATTAATGTATCCCTAAAAGAAGTGTCCAGTGTGTCAGGGGCCTGGGCGCGTAGAAGGCTGGCGCCCCACATCCATTGACTCGTATTACTTATGTTTGAATGCTGCATGGCATGCACGAGCGAGCGGCGCGGCGCGGCGCGGTGCGGTGTGGCGGCGACGCGACGCGACGCGACCGAGTGTGAAACCCATACATATTACTAAATGTCTATCATACTCCAAAATAACAAAATTGTAAGCCCGAACACAGATCCTTTAACGAAGATTTGATTCGAGGAAGTCAATCTCCAGAGAATTAACAAAATAGCGACATGATTAAATGCTTTGCATCAGACTTATATGAAAGCTATCCAGAGAGGGAGGTAAAATCCGGTTCAAAAAATGGAAACGTCGATTGAGAGGGCATAATATTCCGCTGTCGTTCGTTACTTCACAATATAATTATATTACCCAAGGAGCTATGACTGCACCGAAAGCTCAAGCTTATAGTAAGAGCTGTAGTGCTTTAAGACAACCTGTTTTTGAAATCGTAAGCTTAGACGTAACTAATTATGTTGAATAATATGATGTAAGATTTTTTATTTTGTTAGTTCCTTTCATTGAGACAAATTATTAGACAAGATTTTTCGGGACAAAAAAAATGAGGTGCCGTGATGCTTCTCATTTTTTTTGTCATAGCGTAGAAGTGTAAGTATTTCAAATGAACATCGAAAAGATTAGTTTTTACAAGCATTTATTTAACTTGCAATGTATGTATGTAACTGTTTGTTTGGGTGGAATCTTGCAAGTCGAATTTCACCCACTTCCAGTGTTCGGATTGATTTGATATTTGGTGTACATTAGTATATTAGTGCCGTCAATAAAAAAGTACAGTCACCAAAAAAAGCTCGTATTAAAAATGAAATTCTTAACAAAAACTTATTGTTTTGCCAATTTTTTTCATTATCATCTAATTTTTCTTTGTTATCCTTTTATCAAGCTGTCCTGATGCTACCGTCACCTGCATACAGCAGCAATATACCTTCCAGTCATCATTTGTCATGAATCTAGTATTAAAATAGTGCAAAGTAGCGCGTTAGTCCAATACATCAGGTCCGACGAGGTCGTCCGCGGGGTGTTATCTCGCACAGATCTCGTCGGTATCTAATCTGTGGTCTTGTTTATGAGCACCTGCGCTCAACTCGCGGTTTGTGCCGCCACGCGTGTTGCCGCACCGCGCACAAGTGTCATGCGATTATGACATTAAACATACTCGTTATAAGAATGACGGACGTGAACATTTTATGATCTGACAAAAACGTACCTAAAACAATAAAAATATATTTTTAATTCTTAAAATCTTTAGTTTTTATGTTTCGCGCTTGACCGCTGAGTGGTATTGACGTTGTATCTCTTACCGCGACCGTCCCGCGCTGTCGAACGATCGGTCCGGGTGCTGTGCTTTGTGTGACGTCACATTGACTAGTTATATTTTTATATCCACATAATTTGTGTGTTGTTAATAATTATAATGACCTAAAGACCTATTATGATTAATTTTCATTCAAGAACATCTTCTCCGTTATTATTGCTATAACACTTATATAATATGAATGGTGAGACTTTGTCGATAGGCGACGCATGGCGCGGGGCAGCTCGCCGGCCGGCGCTAGTGACACTAAACATAATATCATCATACTTAGTTTTATTTAAAAAAAAAAATTACTTGTTGCACAAATTTGAACTTTTTAAGCTATCTGGAATTGGGTTTTATGCGTTGATCTATATGGTGTCAATCACGTAAAAAAATAAGATTTTTGTCTATCTATATCTACATAAACGTTATAGCTGTGTTTTGGGGTACTACTTTATCTAGGGGGTCTCAATATATGAACAAAATTTTGTGTGTTTATGTTAAATAGTTTTTGAGTTATGAAGGGTTCAAAAGTAGCTCCAAATGGTTCGTGTAATATTAAACACGGTGCTGCTCGCCAGTTCTCTTACTTGGCTTGACACGCTACCGCGTGTCTAGACAGGGTACTATTACACACTAAACAGTATTTTTAATTTGTATAGGTTTGTTTTCGACCCATTATATGTAAATATTGTACCTATCGTGTAATATTGGTAAATTTTCTAGCGTTCCCGGTATAACTCTTTCGCAGGAGAGCATAAAAAATAATTGCAATTTCAAGTAGTCGTTCACACATGTCATCCGCAGGTATTTAACAGTTTCGTTTTTGTTCATTTACTTTTAACTTAAAATATCTATTAACAAACGGTTCACAAATTATTTTTAAATAATTTATACCTAAATTGAATAGCTACATTATCATCTAATTATTGAATCAACATCGAGTTATTGATTTAATGTGTGTCCGCATTAATTACGACTCCGTGACGTCACTGCCATACGTCACCGGTATGACAAAATGTCGTGCCGTGATCGACATAGATATTTTTAACTGTCATAACCATATAGGGTTAACGCCCTAAGACCTTGTGTGTCACCAATTGATCATTATTGGAGGCTAAGTCTTCATCATTAGACCCTCGGGCTTGCATCTATGGGAACTGCTTATTAACTGTAAGTTTTCAGTTATAATGACGGTGAACCAGAGGTTATTGAGAATAATGGTCTGATGATGATTAGAAGATCATCATCGACAGGGCCGGTATATCATGACGGGCCTTGACATACAGCGCATGGTAGATCAGTGACGTGACATTGACGTGGCTATATTGTGGAGATACACCTTAGATTCATGCATGACGACACGTTTATTTCCAAACAAATCTTTCTAGTATTTTATATGCGAAAGTGTGTTCGTTCACTTCTTTCACGCAGCAACGGATCGTTGTGATTTATATAGGGATGGGCTATGCCTCAGAGAGTACACAGGCTACTTTTTATCTCGCGAACGTGAGCGAAACCATAGCGGAACCACCAGCGGAAGATAGTACATTATTATTCAAATTAATTTATTCATTCTAGGCCTACCGGTCAAGAAACTGAGTAACACTTTTGAACGACGTGTAAACTACTTATTGGTGGTTATTCAAATTTGTATTCTATCTGATTTTATAAACATGATTGAGTGAAACCAGTCCGGTGTTGTATTGTGTGAATGTTGGAGTCGCTCTCACGATACACACTATATATTTATTTCACAACATTGTTGTATAGTAGGTTTATTAATAAATGTATTGTTAAAGCTTTATTTTATAATCAGGCAATAGAATACATAGATTGTTAGTAGATTTTATGTATTACAAACAAATCTAAAGATAGTTTTTAATGCAATACGGACCTTAATGATACTCAATGACGTATACAAAAATTACATTACATTAGGTAGTAAATGTTACAGATCAAACATAGTTGTCAGTACAACGCGTCATATCGCGATTAGATCGGAAGGTTGTTGATAATGATCAGATGAGTGGCATTCTATGCCATCTATTGACCAATTGTTCGTTTATTTTATTGTTTTATGTATATTTCTCTGCTAGACCACAATTGTACCATGATCGAAGGTGGTGAGCACACAAACATTACAAGAGACCTGTCTATCACAGGCGACACATTGTCAGTTTGTTAGTGGTAGCCGACCAGATTCCTTCACTGTAAATTCAAGTTGAATTTATAATGATTCGAACCCAACATATATGACGTCATCGCTATCATTGACGAACCAGTTGGCACGGTTGGTTAAGATCCCACGTATCGCACCGCAGGCACATACGCTATATGAGAAAAATAATATGATAACACTAGCTGTCTCGCGCGATTTCACCCGCGCTCCTGCTATAAAAAGTAGCCTATAATACTCGGGGATAATGTAGCTTCCTATTAGTGAAAGAAATTTTCGTATTCGACTGGTTGTTTCAGAGATTAGCCCGTTTAAACAAACAAAAAAACAAATAATTCTTCCGCTTTATTATATTATTACTAGCTGTTCCGCGCGGTTTCACTCGCGCTTCCGCTATAAAAAGTAGCCTATAATACTCGGGGTTAATGTAGCTTCCTATTAGTGAAAGAATTTTTCGAATCCGACTGGTAGTTCCAGAGATTAGCCCGTTTAAACAAACAAACAAAAAAACTCTTCCGCTTTATTATATTATTAGTATACATAGATTAGTTGAGTAAACTGACGCACAATGGGCTGCTTTATCACTAATAGCGATCTCAACACGTATTTATCATACATATACAAATTCATACGGTACTTACTCTTACGTATACCTGGATGAGCACTATCCTTGAACATTTTAAAGACCGAATTAAAAAGTGTTACGTTACAATATTACCCAACTGATATGGCGCGTCGTGAATCTTCGTTTGTACAGAAAAGAAAGTATGGCCCCGAAGATTAACGAAAGAATGCTTAAAACTTACAATCAACCTTAGACCACTACTATTAGGTTCATAATACACTGTAGCTGTTAGTTACGTCTCACTCGCAAGTCACGCCTCTCCGCACGGCGCGCGCTAACATGGCGTCAGCTGTCGGCTAATAGCGTTTTCGCGCTTTGAAAATATATCTTCTGTGCAGGTACATCGGTAAGCCTTGGGTACTACTGTACGTGCAGGTATGAGTATTATAAATATTGTTTTTATTTCTGTTGTTGTGTAGTATTTTTATTATAATTTCTTCTTATTGCAATTTCTTTTCTCTATATAAAAAAAATCGCTTTTTTTTACATTATGTACCTTATAGTAAAGTTTTAAGAGATGTTGAGCATAGTGTTTATTCGCTCAAAGAGGTGCCTGGACTGGGGAAGTACCTCCACCTTACAGAATACCGCAGCCAAATAGCTTTATGTTGTGTTCCTGCGCGTGAGTAAGGTCGCCAGAGCTCATTAGGGAGGGGCAAAGATCGGTAACGCGTGAGTGATGCCTGGTGTGATACAACCGCTTGCCATCAGACGGGCCGAATACTTGTTCACCGGCTTATCATATAAAAAACTGTTAAAAATATTTTTTTTGCTAATCTTTTCACTCGCTGTAGATTTCCCGACGATTAAATAAATAAAATAAATGTCTGGTATCGAAATTATCTGCTTGTCGTGTATCTGTTCGCTACTTTTCCTCTTGTTTACAGGGTGTTGTTTTGGTCGGCGATAAGCGACCCAGGAGCGGTAGTACAAAATATATATTCCCCAAAAATGGACTTAATTCCATTCAATACTGTAAATATGTTGAGAAATACCTTATTCAATTTGAAATAAAATTACCGCAAAGTATGGTTACTAGGCACGTGCACAGACTAGAGCTAGGCGCAAGCCGCCATCGCCCCACTCCTTTACTCCCTCGTACTCCCGTTGAGCATTATGTCTACACTTTAGCTTATTACATGATTTTCAAAATTTTAATTTTTTTATATTTCTTATTAAAAAAAAAAGTATTTTTTTATATTTTTTTTAGCACCAGTGTCATTTGTATTATCGACCCTGAGTCGCTCGTCGCTGACCAAAACAACGACCTGTATAATTATCTCCGAGCTCGTTCGGTGAGTCTATAACTATATTATATTTTTAGAATATTACAGTTGTTGAACTTTTAAAAGAAAAATGTTTATCAAATAGGCCTTCACATGTACTTATAATTTGTCACACGGTACCGGTGCCTGTTTCATGGGAAACTACCAGTACGGTACTGTAAAAAAGAGTTCAAATTACTGTGTCCGTGTAAAGATGAGGAAGCCTTAGGCCATCAAACTTTTAGTCCATAAATAATAAATAAGGAGCTCCTGAAGGCAAAGTTGAGTTGCGATTATCTTCATTTCATTATGATCATGCTATTATATATGGACATGCTCTGAGGTTACCAATCTAGTGACCAATGAGTAAAGAACAAATACAGGCTCAAGAAATTAAAAAAAAATATCCTGGGACCTCACACACGGTCATGTGATCCCAAATTAACAGAGCTTGTACTATGAAAACCAGATAACTGATATACCTACTACTTCATGTTTGTTTATAACACCCAGACTCAGGACATGCAGATATGTTCATGCACACAAATGCATGTCCAGGGTGGGAATCGAACCCACGACCTGCGGCGCGATAGGTGGAATCTTAACCAACCATGCCAACTGGTCCGTGGCGGTAAATGAATTGCATGAGTAACACCGAAGTGATAGCTCACAAGGAGAAATGGAAGAAGATAATACATCAAGGAGTTTAAAAAACTTCAACGCTCATAAAATGCTACGAGAGGTACAAAAGACATCAACGTGTTCAATACACTACGACGCTACGCGAGGTGACGCGACTGTCGCATCGAAAAGACATAAACGAGTTCAAATAAAGTCACCTATTTATAAACAAACGTTAATAGTAAATACTTGTAATAGGTACAATGACCCACATGTACGTACATATAACTAGGTCAACAAAATGCTTTGCTGAATTTTTTGCCGGAGTCTTCTCATGGCCGATTCCTATAATTTACGGACAGTTATCGGTTAAAATTATGACTCTTATATCTTTACTAATAATGAAGCACAGACCTCAAAGCTTTGCATAGCAGACCCTCCCATATGGAAGTAGCTATCATAGTTGAAATTAGCTTACAAAATTATCTGTATGCCCAGTTTAGCAATAAAAAAACCTACCATTGGTAAGCAAAACGATTTGTTTTTGTAACCGGGCATTAGTCTACGTGTACCTATTATCATAGAGTAAAGTGTCCTATTATGTACCGGTGGTAGTTTATAGCAACATTAAAGGTGTCTTATGAAGGCCAAAATTCATCAAAAAGCACTCATGGATCAGTCTGAATTTTAAAGAAAGGGGCCACAGTATAAATCTCTATATATAAAAATGAATCCCTATTTTCCTTGGTCACGCCACAACATGAGAACGACTTTACCGATTTCATCTATCTTTTTTTAAGTTTTCTAATACTCTCGAAAAGGTTCTTATGGAAAAAAAAATAAGAAAGTTGCATAGAAAATAAGAAAATTTAAGAAAACTTAACGGTAGGGTAAAACTTAACGCGGGACGCAACTTGTACTTAATATACAGAATTAAAGACTTAGGATGTGCAGATACTGAGAAACATTTGTCAATATTCAAAGAAAACAATAATGGCGTCTAAATCACATCAGTTTGCAAAATTTACACCATAACTACACGCCAGACAAAAGAAAGCTTATTATTCATGTACCTACCTATATATTTAAATAATATGAGAAAATTGTATGGGCTTGCCGAGTGTAGTGGTTCTTAGAAGCGGATTATATGAAGTGCTGGTTCCCACGGAGTGGTTACTGGCGAAGTTAATGAGTGGAGGTTATTGTGTCACTGGTGGAGGTCGCCCCCCCCCCCTCCCCCTCACCTTCCCTGCGCTCTACCTGCTCAGCTGCACTGGTTAGTTGGGATTATGTCATTAGCTGATTTTGTTCCCGGTAGCGAGCAATGTCATACACAACTCCTAGAAAATTAAAGCGTGAGAATATGTCCACAGATATGATATTTTTGGAATGCAGCGAATGTGGATTGTTTCAATAATATTGATGATTTTTGTACTAAAAACACAATTCTAATGCGCATGATAGCGAAACCTTCAAAGTATGTAGTACCTAGGAATATTCCATGGCGTTAATATGTCTAGATTTCCATAGTATGTTTAAAATGTCGCTGATATTATTAACACATGGCCCTCCACTGTTATAAAAAAAAAATTAGGTTCACAAAACCGGACGATATACACAACTATAAACTATGAATAATGATTTGATTATGAAAAATTAGCGTACGACCTTCTAGATGTGAACACAACATGCTTATTCTATCCCACCACCAACAATATACTTAAATATAGATATATCATCCATTGCACCTTGCACCTGTTAATTAAGTTAAAGATGAATTTTGTTAATTGTTGTCCATAGGCTACGGTAACTGCTTACCATAAGGCGGGCCGTATGGTCGTTTGCCAACATAGAGGTATAAAAAAAAATAAGTAGAATTCAATTGATAAAATGATACCTCCATATTCTTGCATCAAAACCTCACAAGCAAGGTATAATTGCACGTAGGCATTATATCAGAATATCCATGGTATCCTAACTAATATTATAAATTCGAAAGTGAGTTTGTTTGTTTGTTACGCCTTCACGCTTCAACTACTCAACGGATCATCGTGAAATTTGGCATGCAGATAGCCTATGGTATGGAGAAGGACATATGCTACTTTTTATCCTGGGAACGCGGGTAAAACCGCAGGAGAAAGCTAGTAATTTAATAATAGTGTATAGTGAACCGGTGGTAGAGTCATTAAATAATTCGGAAGTGCCTCACGCCTCATTTAAAAAAATAAGTCATTTGTTTGAGTATTGACTCAGCTCATCACACATTTTTCACCCGTGACTGACTTTTTAGATTATGTATATCTGTGCCAAATTTCATCCAAATCAGTTCAATCGTAATAATTACAACGTGAATAACAAAATTCTATGTATTTGTAATATAAAAACAACTTTTGTATTTATAATATAAATACAATTTTAGTATCCAATGTTTAAACAAGAATATAAAAAATCTATTTTAGTTCACAATAAAAACAGTAGTATAGTAAAATAGAAAGCTATAAAAAGGTTGTATGAGGCTCAGGAATGTCACAAACGAGTCCCGGAGCGGCCGCGAGCACGAGCCATGCGACGCGACGCGACGCGACGCGACGCGACGCGACACGTTGCACAAACGTCACAACTTAGGCGCAAAAAGTGATGCATTGTTCCTCACAACACAATATAGAGGTATCGGTGACAGGCGGGGTCGAGACGACTAATTGTTCACCGAGCGAGACGCACACACCACGCCCCACCGAGATAGACAAGGACGCACTCAACCCCAATAATCCCACTATAAATAACCAGCCTCCTAACGCGCAGGCGCCACGGTTTTTTCTTAAATTTTGCGACCGACTCGATAAGATACTTGATATATTTGTTGAAAGCTTATTAGCATGGATAGGTGTAGGTTGGGTGAATTAGTGTATTTATTCTATTGCATTAGAAAAGTTAATCACTGAACAAGTCGACGGCTAAATATAAGCCCAATTTTAAGGATAATAAAACAATAACCCTAATATAATATAACAATAATAAACTCATAAACGTTATTTAATTAATATACTGTTTAAAGGGTCACGTAAATAACGTCACTGTATTGTCATTGTCAAATAATGTGACATTATTTACGTGACCATTTAAACAGTATATTAGTTAAATAGCTCTTTATGAGTAAGGGGGTAAATGTATTGACATAACTGAGAATCCTGCTTAAGCCTTTTGAGCCTGCCATAATCAGTAACGGCTACAAGTCAAGCTGTAAATTACCAATATAAGCTGGCCCCGTGAAGTTATGCCTTATTCAACCTACGAGAGGTTTGTTTATAATGGTTTATTATGTCACGACTTGTGGGCACCACATATTATAATTAGTACAGTGTCAATACTGCGTATCTGTTCACGGGCATAAAAATATCCTCAGTCTTAATCCAGGATATTTTCTGTCTATGTACCAAGTTTAATCCAGATCCGTTCTATTACAGCGTGATTGACAAAAAGATAACCACACAAACAATTTATAGTATTAGAAGGCATGGTATAGTACATGTTAAATGTACGAATATCAAGGACCAAAACTATAGAGCACAGTATAAGGGATCTACTCCGACCCGCGCCGCGTCGCACCACAAAGGTGCCAGCACTAAGTGCGAAATGTATCCAAACTCGACCTCCCTGCGCCACCGAGTTTTTGTTAGTTTACGAGAGCTTAATCCGATGATGACGGATCCGGCAAAAAACTGGTAACTAATGGTCCGCGGTGATGTATCAATGACGGAGGCGGCAGGGGGCGGACACTCCGAGCGCTGACACCACTGACACCACTTATTGACGGACATGTGGCTGACACTGGCACATTATACATCATGCAAGGTACAAACTAGGTATTACCGTTAATAATGGTATACTGTTTTAATAAAATTAATCTAAGAAGGTTATAATCTGGTCAAGTTCCTTATATTTTTTACCACGGTAAGTATTGATGTGTCTGCAGCTCAGAAGCACACAAAACTCAGAAGAGGACCAGCTATTTAGGACTGTTGACAATCTCGCCGGTAGCTTTTTAGTGGTAGGTAGTCATTCAAGCGGGTAAGACGCTATGGTTTCCTCACGATGCTTTTCTTCACTGAAAGCATTATAGGATTTGAGACCCAGACTTTCGTCACGTCATTTGACGTCACAACCACTGAGCTACCATCGCCTTATAAGTTGTTTAGAGCATAATTATTATACATAGAACAATTGTATACGTCTCCACTAAAGTGCCTATAAACAAAATCAACATGAGAATTAAAACTCATTAGGCCGTAACATAGCACCAATGAAAGTGAAAACACTTTCGGATCGAAATTAAGACAAGCAGTGATTGCAAAAATCAGACATTGCGCTAGTTAAAAAAAATATTATCTACTGTACTATTGTACTATTGTTTTACTCAATAAACGTAATTATTATTATTATTTCGTTTATTTATTTTACTTTACATATTGAATACATTTTTAAATATTTTTATAAAAATCATTAAATACAAAAACATTTAAAAATATAAAAAATAGTGTTCCGCCGGTGTCGGGAGCAGGGTCCAAGCTACCGGTGGTTAGGGCTGCAGATACAGGAACCTCCTCACAATGCGAGCCGTATTGAGGAGTACTGCCTTCTGAATCAGGCTCTTGATCCAACCGCCTAACGAGAGCCTCGAGAGATGTTGGTCGAGGCTCTCGGCCATCAGGCCATTGGCCGTTACGACAATCGGCACAATGATAGCCGAGCTCACATTCCACATGTCGACAACCTCGTGTGCTAAGTCGAGATACTTTATTTGTTTCTCTTTCTCAGCTTTCACAAGGTTCTCGTCATGTGGAAGGAATGGTAACATCGATTATCATTGCGCGGCGCGCTAATCGGTCTATCACTACTATATCAGGATTATTGGCAACAATAGTCCTGTCAGTAATGATTATTATTATTGTTATTACTGTAAATAACAGTTTTCAACAAGAACTAAATTTGCAGCCGACAGCCGTGTGACAGCATCTCTGTTAACGTTCGAAAATTAATAGTTGATTGTATACTAATACACTATTAACGCTATCGCTTTCATTTAAGATCAGATAACGTCACTTCGATCCCAAAAATCCGGAACTGTGGCGTCCGGAGTTTTTTTGCACATTTTTGGACGAAACTGAGATGCTTACGCAAGGGGTGTTTCACAAAAGAGAACAATTTATTACGATGCTTAGATAACTGTGCATTTTTATGTTTGTTTATTTGGATACACTATTCTATCTACCAACATGTGTTACTAACCTATCGAAACCGCAATTCTAGAAAATCTAAAAATAAAAATCTCTATTCAAAAAAATCTAAGTATATACTAAGTAATTAATCTCTATTTTAAACTGCAGCTATAGATATACAAAAGTTACGTGTATGTACCAAGTTATTTTTTCTTGTTATCTATCTATCTATTGTGTATGAATTCCACGAATAAACCCACGATGACAGTTGGCAACTCCCATATGGTGTGTTTATGAGAAACTTAAATAATATAGTTAAAGAAAAACAATTAAAGTATGTAATAATGTCTAAAGATAGTATTCACGTAGGTATTATGATGTAGTACACTAGGAGCACTCCAGTGTACCGGCGCGGTTACCTGCGGCGCGCTCCAGTGCCCGCCGCGCCGCGCCGCACCGCGCGGACACAGGAAGCACTGGCGCCACCCGCGACACCTCACCACCTCACCCACGAGGAATGTCATTTAGTACCACATGACACTACTTGCATAATATATAGGCCAACACAATGGGCAATTATTTACAGGTATAATGACGCATCTAACGATGTGCACTTTTTTGATTCGTGGTAAAATGAGAAAGAGATCAATACAGAAGTAAAGAGTGTTGGAGGTAAGATACCGTGAACTTTTAAATGTTTACAAGTATATCTGGGTTGATTATCGGAAAATGCTAGAGTATTCAACATGTCCTCCTGAATATTTCTTATATATTTTAATCTCTGGTCCACCGCTTTAGGTTTTGCGTTATTTGTCAGTCAGTCAGTGTTAGAATTTTATTAAGAAGATATCAGTTATCAGTCCCCATATTTGCAAGTTGCTTAGTTTGGGATCAGAAAGTGAAGTTGTGTGAAGAATGTCACAGGATAATTAATTAATAATTGGACTGTTTTACAAAAAACTTAAACCAACTTCAAAGTACATTAAGAAGTAATCAAATCCTGATCTGATGACAATGGAACCAAACGGGAAGTGTACCCTTTCAAATAAAAGAAGAATTTTCCAAATCTGTTAATAAATGGCGAAGTTATTAGGCAACAACACAGACATAGTGAGACGACTCAAAAGAACTAAACCGTTTGAGTTAGTGTAGTGATAGTTATAATAGTGTAACGTAGTCCAAGTGCTATATATAAAGAACACAAGAACAAAGTGTCCCCCTTAATAGAGACGATAAGAAAAGTGTTAATGGACATATTCTTAGATATAGTCAATATAGAAGTTTATGGTAAATTTAAATTACTTATTAGCCTAATATGAAGGCTAGATTGTAGTATGAATAGGGAACACTAAAGAAGGTGTAACCTAGGATAAATAAAAAAATAATAACCGAATTGTGAACTTCCTCCTTTTTTTTTAAGTCGGTTAAAAATAAAAATAAATAATGTTTATTTTATATTCGGCTTCACCGGAAATATATTTCGATATTCAGTTGAAAAGAGATTATGATAGAGTTTTGAATATCGATCTCAGTGCAAGTGTTGAGTTGAATCGGTTGAGTGGTAGAGTAGGACGTCCGCAGAAGCTCCACATCCATAATGTTTACAGTGTGTGTAGCAGATAGCCTAAGTGCAACTAACAATAAGCCTAACAGTAATGATATTAAATATAAAAAAATTGTTTAATTGACTAATCAGAAAATGTTCACAACAATTTTTTTATATTCATAAATTATCGTCATTGAATTGATTTTTCCGAGTAATATTGTAAAAGGCTTCTGAGGCCAACAGATGTCACAATCTAGTCCGTGTAAAAAATAACTGCAGTGATAGGTAGAGAGCGCCTTTTTGGTATGCGTTGCGATTGCGATGAGTGATAATAGTTGGAATGCGGTGACGCAGTGATGCTGGCTGGCAGCTCGTGAACAATAGACGCGAGGTGGCGGCGCCGGCGCCCGGAGCCGGACGGAGCCCTCCCCGGACTGCGCACACAATACTTGTCTACTATATATCAACTTTGAACCACCCCTTAACAGTATATGCATGTCTACGTATGTTAATTTTATTTATTAAAATATAATTTTCAACAAGAACCACATTGTAAGTATATATAGGCTTATCAATCAATTTTATAGTAAACAAAAACGCCTTGAGGATTTGGATTAACAGATTTTCAACTTGAGGGTGTAAGACGAGCCCAGTTTGAAAATGAATAAGACTCATGCTTTTTGTATTCCGCATGATGTCTCCCGAAAGCTTAACCTCATTGTAGACTTTGAAACTAGTTGTTCGTGCCCGGCGTCGCCCGGGTGAAATTTCAGACTTTGCCGGTGTATTTTACAAAAAAATTAAATTACTAACACCAATAAGCCAAAGCAATCGCTTGATACGGCAATATTTTTTTATTTATATAGATAAGACATGAGCATTTTATAGGTAAGTATACTTATTCCACTATTCCACTTATTCCACTAAAATTGTATCATTATTATCAGCCAAACAAGCTGGAATGAACATTTACATAATTAGAAGTTGAAACAGTTATTTCAGAGTATATTTCCAGCTCTTTTTAGAAAAAGCAACCGTCGATCAGTATTGGTGGCATGAGTTCTGATTTATACTTTTCTATCAAAACATTTGAATACACTTTATTAATTTTTTGAATGTATGTATCGTTACTTTAATGAACAAACGATTCTAATTAATGCAATAGACAGAGCACTAGAAGCTAACTTAATTTCAGCGTTTAAAGATAATAACATATAATTAGATATAGTAAATAGATTTAGTACCAAAAGTAGGCAACTGCATCGGGTCAGAGTTAACCCCACACCAATTGGCCTGTCGTTATTAGTTGCTTTCTAAACGACTCTACATATAATTGGCAAGAAACTGGTGTATATGATTATAAACGCATCGGGAGAATAACACCCATAGGTCAAGGGTTATAACCCAGAACTGCCAGTACCACCTCAAGGTTGGAATTGTCATTTGCTTTAATGTAGTCTCACTTCTGTAAAGCTTGACAAATATGGTCCGAGGATGATCTGTGTATCAGGTTTCAGCGTCATATATATTTTGTTTTACACAATATGTGCTAAAGAAGTTGGGTTATTTAAGCCTATGAGAGTCATTTATGCGGCCAGCATTAAAAGACCACGTCTCTGTCCCGTATGTCATCACTGGTAACACGCACTGATTGAAGACCTTTGTCTTTTGACTCTGAGGTATTCTGGACGTGAATATATGCCGTAGCTTCTTCTTTATGAAGTGGCAATGGGAAGGCCACATCGCTCGAAGAGCCGATAACCACTGAGAAGGAAAGGTGTGGAGGGAGGAAGTGCCGAGCAGGACGCCCTCCCACCAGGTGGACCGACGACCTGGTCAGAGTCACTGGGCGCCGCTGGAAGCAAGCGGCCCAAAACCATTCGAAGTGGAAGTCAATTGGGGAGGCAGTTCAGCAGTGGACATCCATAGGCTGATATGATGATGATGATGATGAGAGTCATGAGTTAGATCTAAGATATCTATCTACTTTTAGCAATGTCATATACATATCATATTTTCAACAAACAAGTCCTAGCAACTTGAATTGGTTTAATATCTAACTGACTTATGAAACGTGACAGACTAAAGAGGCAGTTCAGTAAAATGTACGTGGTTTGAACATGTAGAGAAAAATGGAGGAGTGGTGAAAATACAAATAATCGAACTAAATGGGCCTGTTTATTGTAACCGGGCC
>OX596249.1:0-55441 GCA_951394255.1 Polyploca ridens
ACCTTGCGCTTCGTCAAACAGATGTGAATAAGAGCAGGTAAGAATTAATGATAAAATTTAAATGTTATTATAATAATATTAAGCTTATTATTAAAATACAAAAATTATAATTAGTAAATGTACTGAAAGAATTAATGAGTGAAAGGAGTAAGTGTTAATAATTCCAAGACAGACGTAAATACACACATATGTAATAAAATAATAATTATATGAACTTAAGAAACCGATGCTTGTCTTTTAAACAGAAATATCTTAAACTTAACCCTAAAATTACCTACGCTTTTCAGGTCACGCAAAGGTGGTGGAAGATTGTTCCAGCACTTAGTAGCGCGGTATCTGAAGGTAGGACATTTCCTAGTATGTAATCCCGATTTCCTTATTTGGTCGATGCCAAGCTCGATAAATATTTAGTGTGTTGTTGAAGCCTTGCCTAGGTACAAGAGCGAGGAAGGGCTTTATAAGTAAAGAGACGAACCAAAGGGTTAAATGTCACCAAACTGAGTATATTTATAAAATAAATATACCATTTTGTCATCAACACAATGTCATTGTGAGGAGAAGAACAAACAACTTGGAAATACCAATTGTTGCAGGGGCAGCTGCGGCCAGTGCGGAAAATTCTAAAAATACGCTTTATGCTTTTTGCGGTCGAGACCATGGGACCGTGGGGGTCCAAAGCTCGTCCTTTAATTATAACAGACAAGGAAATAATAAAATATCAATAATATTTGCTTGAAAACTAAAATAATTATAACCAGTACACACAAGATGTACCTATTATAAAAAACATACTGTAACATAAATATTAATATAAGTTTATTTTATAATCTAAACTTGATAGTTCCCACGGTTATTAAGAGGGATAGCTTTCCGTTTTGTAAACACGATGGAGTGTTCACGCTACTCGCCAGGTGCGGTGCAGACAGAGAGAGTGCACAGGAAGTTAACTAGCAAGTAAGTATTGGTAACAATATCCGATCATGAGCACGCAGCTGACGCCGACTACCTGAGTACCAAGTCGAGCTCACTTTACCTGCACCCCAGGTAGGTTATCATCAATATGGTAGATATTTGACAGGATCGCGATTAATTGAATTTATCCCGCCTAATGGTTACAATAAACATCATTGCGAAGTACACATCCAGAAAGTACAGATTAATTGGCACTAATACCTAGTATTGACTTTATAAAACGCGAATTATGTACCATTTATCCAATAATAAATAGATCAGCTGGATATTATTCCGTTGATCAATTTCACATTATGTTAATTTCACATTTTGGAACACTAAATCTATTGCTATTTATGATAATAAAACCTATAGAACCAATTTTATGCTACTAGGCGCCGATCTCACAAGTGTATGATGTGCGATCAGTAGCGAATATTGCAGAACTCTAGAACTCTAGACTACTTGCTTACACGGAATGCAAAACTCGGAACGCAGAACTCTTCTCAGCGGGATCGGCGCCTTATAGCACAAAATTCATCTTGGATTTTCATTATACTGGATTTAAGTAACTATTACACCGTCCTATTTTTAGGATCCTAACTAGGATATAGGAACGTGTAATCGCAGAAAGAACGGTTAGTGTCCTAAGTAGTGAGATAGGAAGGTCCCAACCGCTCTACTTCCTTAAACAGGAAAGTGTAATCGCGTCGCTCCGATTTAGGACGTTTAGGGATGTAACATTGTTCTTCAAAATATCGATGTTTTGAAATAATTATATAAGGCCCTTCTAAAGTCTTGGCGTATATTTTGAGGATTGAATGTATAGGTCATTAATAATCAAATAACAATAATAGAAAAATAATCCGTACATTGAAAATACTACATTATTTATAAATTAATACTTGGTAGGTACTTACTTACATAAAGTTCAATTTTGTTTTTTATTTTTAACATAAAGGAGCTCATTTGTATTCATTAAAATTTTAAGTTGTGTGATCGGTTTGAGAGAATAAAAAACTTAAAACATCGGAAGATCATCGATGTAAATATCGTTATATTTTTATTAAATCGACCTTTGTTACATCTCTACCGAGTCGTCCGTCCCGCTTTAGTATAGTTGCTATACTCTTTGCCGCGTCCTATTTAGAAAGCAAGATAGTGTAGTGTAATAAGTAGCTTCCTGCTTCCTAGTCAGAACCATCCTAGTTAGGATCCTAAAAATAGGACGGTGTAATTGTTAAGTAACTATTACACCGTCCTATTTTTAGGATCCTAACTAGGAAATAGGAAGGTGTAATCGCAGTTAGAACAGCTTCTGCTTCCTAGTCAGAGCGATCCCAGTTAGGATCCTAGATAGGATCCTACTTAGGATCCTAGTTAGGATCCTACAAATAGGAAGGTGTAATAAGCACTTATTAAGCACAAGCCGCGTCCTATTTAGAAAGCAAGATAGTGTAGTATAATAAGTAGCTTCCTGCTTCCTAGTTAGAACCATCCTAGTTAGGATCCTAAAGATAGGACGGTGTAATAGTTACTTAAGCAAGGTAGTTATTAGCAAGTGGGTCGACAGTTCGCCCCACGCGGCGCCGCGGCGCGGTTCGGTCCACGCCCCACGCCACCGGCCGCCAGTGCCGCCGGCGAGCGAGCCTAGCTCACCGCGCGCAGCCTCCGCTCCGCGCACCACCTCGCGTGCCTGAGCCATACATTATTCATGGTCGAGTCGACTCGCACGCCGCCGGATATTGCCTTTCCACTGCCTACTACAATACTAAATGCGGCGGCGATCTTCACTCACATAGCTTTGCAATTCATTCACCGCGATAGCTTATCATTCATGACCACAAAGAAGCGGAAACGCGTCCAATTTCTACAACTTCAGAGAAAAAACTTATTCGGTGGATAAATACTAGGTCACACCCACGCGATTAGATAAGTAGGTATGTGCCCATTGTTGTAATCGTAAAGGTCGAGAACTCGAGACTTCCTCTGGTGTCTTGTTTGTTTTTTTTTTATGACAAACAGCCTGGCGTAATACCTAGTAACACGAATGCCTCAAGCAAATGATGAGCTTTTGCAAAACCCTAATCCGTTCAGTTATTTGTTAAATAATAGAAGATCCACAATACAAATGACAACATCGATCTAATCGGAATGGCAACGGTGCTTCAGTCGTGTAGCGGGTCACTTATCACCTTAATCAGCATATAAAATAAATCATCACTGTATTTTTTTTTTTTTTTTTTTTTTGTAAGGGCTTTGAATCGCGTTGCGATTATGTCAGCCCTATTGATAACTTAAATAGATTTCACAACAAACAAAAAAGTATTCTAACAATTAACAACCTCAAAAATCATTTTATACATAACAGCTGCGTCTGTATTTTTACGGTGTTGTTAGCTTCTCGTGTGAAAACGGCCTTACGGGGATGCCGAGTAGCACAGTGAGTAGGTTAGTACCTACTAGTGATGTAGTGAGCGTAGTTAGTAGGTAAGCAAGCAGTTTGGGCGACGTGACGCGGTGTTATCGCGGTATCTATGGAGGTCGCCCCACGTCTCAGCCATTTCTTATACCTAGACGCTTGCTTTATATACCGAGACACGTCTTTAATCTGTGCCGAGACTATGAACTCCATACGTTCTTAAGTGCCTTACCAGAGGGCCTAAACTGAATAAATGACTTTTTGATTTTGATACCAAACACCATTTAGAAGATAAATCAATCATTTTCTACTAACCCTGTAGTGTACTTACAAGACTATTCTATTACTTTCATAAAAATCTGATGTATCTACCTACTTTAAATGGTTAAACTAACGGCTTATCTTAGAAAACAGGCACAGAATAGCTATTGGCTTACTTAACAACATTGTACATCCTTAATCAATACCATTAAGGCGCGTGGACTCGCCAATGACCTTGAGCATTTAGGCGTGGCCTATGCTTCCAGGTGTGGCCTATCTTTGCTTCCCGCTCCGCCACCCAAGCTAGCCCCTCACCCCCCTCACCAAAACATCGCACGCGTTTGCGTTGCTGTGGTTACTTTACGGCGCGATTATGTAAGTAGGGTAAACGGGATAGTTATCGGCACTTCATCATTATACCTATCATTATAATTTTTTTATGATATTATAAGAATGGAATTAAAAAATATAAGATTTGGATGGAAGGGAATGCAATTAAAAACTAGTAATTACAAAGTTATCTAGTTTTAAATATACTAATATCAATTCAAATATTACTTCGCACACGAAGCGACTAGTATAAAAAATATGTTTGTGTTCGTCTTCTATACTATTATAAATAGTAAAGAAGCTGAATACGACAGTAAATTAAAATATACAAAAACAGTTTCATAGTAAGTTGCCATCTCCTCGGCAATTTTTTTTATTATTTACGAGTACTTTACGAGGTTTCATTATTGTCGTATATTTGCGTTGGGATGAGTTTGATAGGATTGGGTTCGGTATATAGCATAACTTTAGTAAGTGATTGTGCGCACGACAGATAAGGTTTTTTTTTAACTGAAGTGAAAACCACTCTAAATAAATCGCACGAACAAAATTTACTGAAATAAAAATTCTGAAATGTAGTTATAAAATTGCTTTATGTATAAAAAGTCAACAGTTAAAATTCAGTACAATCTAGTGATCTCTTGAAAAATTCATCATTATGGTAAACATATTCTTCATCTACATCACATTCTTCTGTCACCTGACTATCGTCGTCATACTGTCTTGTGTTTATATCTTTTAGGTACTTGTTAGTATTACTTATGTCCATTCTTTTATCAGCTAACATAATTTCTTCCCTTATTTCTTCCGTTTCATTAAGGTTTTCGTTATTACCCTTTTTTTTATTTTACTTACTATATTTATTTCCGGGCTCTTATTGATTTTTTTATTTTCTTTGTCATCTATCCTTTGTTTTTTTTCAGTATTTGTCTGTCTTCATTTCCTACAAGTTGTGTTTTGTCTTCAATGATCTTTCTCTTAGATACAACTTTACTTTGCTTTGCTTCGTTTTTTTTTCGTTTTTCTTTCATAGCATTTTCTATATATTCAGGATCTCTTATTTTCAATAGCGCCTGTCACAGTCGTTTCAGATGTATCAAGTAATGTCGAGACATGTATTTCAGTGTTAACATCCGGCTGAAATAATACATTATAATTATATATATATATATGAAAATATACACATTCTGTTTCTGCAATTTTCATCATTAGCCGCGTACTGACTGAACGAGCAGCCTTGCGAGGCTGCCTCGGGTGGTTGCCGTGCGGAGATTGCTTCGGTCAGTCAGTACGCTGCTATTATGAAATATTCTTTGATACATAAAATAATCATCTTATTATTACTTCAAGATACAAACATTTGGATCATTAAATTAAATTATTGAAAGAAACAAAAATCCCGACTGCGTAAAACATAAATTGACTGAAAAGAGAAAAACAAGCTCTTAAATCTATAGAATTTTGAATATAACTTGAATTGTATAAGGTATTGCAATCGGGGACAACCAATAACCTAAGTACTTATGTATTTTATTGTAATATTTGTTTATCCCCGACTGCAATACCTTATAAAATTCAAGTTATATTCAAAATTCTATAGATTTAAGAGCTTGTTTTTCTCTTTTCAGTCAATTTATGTTTTACGCAGTCGGGTTTTTTGTTTCTTTTAATAATTTAATTTATTTCAGACTTTTTAGTTTTATACTGAAAGAGTAAGTAAGTATGTATTAGTAAGTAAATGACCGGTACGGTAAAGGAACGCTAACAACCATCTCAAAGCAAATCTTTGATTTACGTATGGTAACGGCTCAGTACCTACTGTCCTTGCATTAAACGTGGTTTTTTGCAGTTTACGTCAAAATGGTAGCATAAAAGTATTACAATATATACATATATGGAATGGTCTATTTACAAGCTTTCATTTGATACCCATATTGTTATAATAACGAAACTTTTATATTTAATACCCCCCTTATTTTTTTATTCTTAGGTGCTATATAAAAATAATATACCCTATGACACTCCTCCAGTCAAGACGAATCCCATCAAAAACATTCTGTAAAAAAACTAGCCAAGTCTCGATGGAGCTGCTTGTTTATCTCTAAAAAGAAATGAAATCTAGACAAAGCCGTGCCAAGTCTAAGGTTCCTTACTGCGATTTCTTTATTATTATAGTTAATGTTGTGTGACTTGGCCGTTGAACATTCTTTATACGGCCTAGAGAGGGTCTGTGCGCAGACCCTCTCTAGGCCGTTTGTAGTGCATATATTAAATTGTACCTTATGTCAAAACTATGTGTTATTTTAACAATTTAAACGTCTATTTTTTAGACAAATAAGTTAGCGATTTTTTCATGTAAGAGCCATGAAAATATCTCTAATAGTTTTGAAGCAGTAGCAATTTTAATGTTGAAAACAGCATCATTTCATTTTTTTTTATCAAATAGTATTTTATGTGCTACAATTTTTTTAAACGTTGAGATTGAAGAATATATATCAGTGCGTAATATATATTTTTTTTGAAGCTCTCAGTTAACTCATTTCAGAGCTTTAGGCCTTCAAAGATGACCATTTCACGACCCTAGGCGCCTTAATAAAAGGGTCTGGGAAAAGCAGCGAGTACTACTTCTTGCCTCATGTAGGTATTATGAGTATGGAAAGCTATTGTAACTTTTTCCTTAAAATAAATTGATCCCAAGCTGACATTAGAATGAGTACCTGCGTCATTGTTCGTTGCATCTCTCGCTACAAATGGGTGAATTAGGTATTGTTAAGTAGTGGAATAGAAAGGTCGGAGGGTATCAATGGCAAGGTCACTCGTAGCTCGGTCGTGAGCACCGCGGCGCGGGCGCGCCGCCCGAGACCCGCGCGGCGTCACTCACTCCGCTGTCACATTACCCTTCGGTAACTTCCTTCTCCTCACATCACAACAGAGTCCTATATTTTGTACACTCCCTTATCAGTAAACTGGAACGTACATACAATGTGATGACTACACATAATATTGGGGATATTGTAGCTTCCTATTATACCCATATGATGATGATGCGTAGCAATGCGAGGTATTTAACCCATATCTTGTTAAATTTCATTCGATTACATGGAGAATACCACACAAATTATTTCGATATCCCTGTATAATAAAGAAATAATCATTGACCAGTTAGAAATTTTATAAAACACCTTGTGTTAAACATTATCATCTTACGGCGAAAAGGGTATTGTGAATGATTTTTCGATCCGATTGTTAGTTAGGGAGATTAGCACATACAAAATTAAAAAAAAAAACAGTATAGATTTTCGAATAAACTGTATTATCGGGCATTTCGTTTACCACATAGGATACCATTAATAAAACAATAAAACCGGTCAAGTGAAACTCAGACTCGCACACGAAGGGTTCTGTAAAGACGTTCCTTGTATTTTATTTCATTTTTATTATTGGTTGTTATAGCGGCAATAGAAATACACATTCTGTGAAAATTTTAACTGACTACCTATTATTGTTCGTGAGCTCACTGACAGACAGACCGAGACGGCCGGACAGTGGAGGCTTAGTAGGGCCCCGTTGGCACAAATTCAGGTACGGAACCCTAAAAATGGGCTTAGAACTGATCCTCACATAACGTCCGTTTTAACTGAATACCTACCCGTAGGATGTAGTAGTAACCTCTTATTCCAAATTTTCGATGGCGACAGAGAGGATATGATAACTTGATTAGGTCAAGTACGTTTTCCATAATGTTGAAGTCAAATGAGAAAGCCTTGGAAAGATCGTAGAATTCGCTAACCGCATCATGAGAGTTCTCCAAGCCTGCTAAAATATGCTTTACGAGTTTAACTCCAGGGCGTGTCATTTCAATTGTCAATTATTTTTCATTGACGGTTGCAGTTTAATCCTGTAACCTCTATATTTATATTTTATATACAAAATACCAACCTTAACATTCTTAAGCAAGCAGGGTGACGTCACCTAAATATTGTGCGTGATTGTTGTGTGAGCGGGACTCGTGTGACCCGTGTCCGGGTCTGGGTCTGGGCACAAATTACCCGGATCACTGAGTGTCCTCTACCCGTCGCCTCGCCTCGCTTGACGGATCAACCGATTATGTAATTTGTGAGTGCGATCATAACACTGCGGTGCTAGGCTACATACTTTAAATTGCTTCGCTCATTTTTAAATAAGATAGCGGCCTATATTAAATCCTCCTATTATTGATAATTAACAAAACCCAAGAGGATTTAAATTTTGTTTAGGTACGATGTGGGTACGATACATTCCATGTAATCAAAAGTCAGAAACACCTGTCTGTCTGTAGCAAAAATCCAGTAAAGCGAATTATTTTGAAACCCTGCTACAGTTACACCACATAGAATTAATTAAGTGTGAATGATTAGTTGCTCATTAATTCTTACACTCGGTTGCAGAAATATCACCATTAAAGCTTCCTTATGTAATGAGATATTAACGCTAATGAATCCATTAGTTTAAGATGTTGCACAAAACCACTTTAGGGATAATTAAAGGTTCATTAGCTAAAGACGTAAACAAATATGTTCCGTTACAAATCGCAATAAAATGGTAACCCTGAACGAATGGAATGAATGAGTTCTCTACATAGATATTTCTAACCATTAATTCTTTAAATGTATAGATTACTAGCTGTCCTACGCGGTTTTTCCCGCAAAATTCAAAAGAATTCAAAATTCAAATTCAAACATTCCTGAAATTTCGTAGTATTCCAAAAGAATAACCACAGTACTCATTTGCGATTATGTTTGCTGGTATGGACTGTACGGCCATGAAAACACCACCAAAATAAATAAATAGGACAAGTTATGACAGCAGGTAGTCGAGAAGAGAAGGCTGCGGGTAGCGGGTTAGCAGTGCATGTGGCGGGGGGCTCAAGGGGTGCGGGGAGCGCGGGGGTCCAGGCTGAAGGATTTGCGGACCCTCTCGGATATCCCTCGCCTCACCGCACCGAGCGCGACGCGTACACAATTAACAACAACACAACACAACAGCACACACACACACATTACACAAATGTTTCAGCTCACATTCCACATCTGTGCAAGGACGTCCGCGTCGAGGGCGCTGATATTATGTGCTAGCGCTCACCCGGGATCGTTATACATAATGTATGAGAATGAGCGTATTGATTTGAATATCAAACATCCAATTTGGCGGCAGCGGAGACAAGTAAATTAAGTCGAAGCAGTTATTTTACGTCATATAAATACTTAACAACAGTTTCCTCGAAGGGATCGATCGATGTGTTTTTATTTTGAAAGTGTTTTCTCTCAACGGTATTAATATAAAAAACACAGCAGATGGTAATTTCAGGTATCACTGCAAGATAAAAATATCGTGTTATACTTCTAACCTCATATTTCGGGCCCACATCGAAGCCTCAGGGTGCAGCGGTACAAGAGACCTCCAAAAATTTTATATTAAAATCTTGCTTGCCATACATATAAATCTGACGTTTATATGTATGGCGTTCAATTAATTATTGGCACAATTGGCTATTTAGATATTATTCACCTACACTAGGTATGATTGATTTGATCATTGCTTAAGTAAATATCACGTGTGGCCGAAGCGTGTGTTATCGTTTGTTTGCGTTAAGTAGAGCAGATATACTCGTATTGTGTCATGTTGGTGCTGATGGCGCTACGCTACGCTAGTCGTGTCGAGGTGGGACACGTTTGTTCCGGCCGAGTGCGCGGGCGCCGCCGCCGCCCGGCGCGGCGCGGCGCGGTGGGTGACGTCACCGCTGACTCACCGCGCGCACCTCCTCGCTTTGTTCTAAGACTTCACCATCCACGTGCTGCCGATAAGCTTGTGTCGAGTCAACCGAGTGTCAGCTTACTTTACCACTAAGCCTGCTACCCACCAGGTAGTGAGTAGTTAGTATTTCCATAGATGACAGTAAGTGTCTAGGTACTACGATATCAAGTAACACGTCCTAATATTACTTTAGATAAGTATAACTTAGAACAAGTAATCAATGTAAGCTTCATTGTAACGAGATGCCTTGAAAAATAGTAGGTGATGTCAGCGCTGAGACGCGGCACCAGTGGCTCGATTCTCGTAACAAAACTTCAACGATGTCGTAGCGACATGAACTATTTAAATTGTGTTTCGTGAAATATTCTGTATAAAAAATATTCAATAGTCTACACGCCTCAATAATTAGTCTATAGGATCGTTTTTCAATCGCTCATTTGACATTATAATAGTAAAAAACACAGTTTAAATGTTGAAGTCGCTACGATACCGTTGAAGTTTTGTTACGAGAATCGAGCCACAGGTCATCGCCCTAACCTTCTGTCGTCTGCCGTAAAAGCCAATAAAGAAACTTGTTTCACTTACCGACAAGATTTTGGATAACAATTTGATTTGGTTTAGATAGTAAAGCATTGAATGCAATATAAGACAAGGACAAAATGTTTATAAAGGACATTCAAGCCAGCTCAGGTATGCGCGATCAGTATCCCTCCAACGGCAAATAAACGCCAAACGAGCGAGCCAGTTGCCCGCGCCGACGTTTGAGCATGAGGCTCGCGGGTGTGGGGAGGAGAGGGGGGCGCGGCAGCTGCGCGCACGCACACAGGCGGCGTGCTCGTGTTTACAAACAACGCCCGTGCGATGCGGGTCGAAATGAAACGAGGTGCGCGTGTGTGCTGTATTTTGAGTTGGTCGGTGATCCTTGTTCTTTCATATGCCATGTTGGTTCCTTATGTTTATTGTAGACAGTTCTTTCTTAGTTTAAAAACAAGATAAATCGTGTAAAGATATCTCTTTGGCCATATTTTGGTATTAATTATATTACTCTGCAAATAAGACAGAATACACAATTTTAATCCATTTTGTCTTTATTATCTGTTTTTATTGTCTGCCCAGAGCCGGCTTCAAAGGACCTTGATTATTTATATAAAACTTCATTTGATTGATTATTAATACATGCATATAAATAAATCATGTAAAATAATTATAAATGTGAAAGTTATTTTGTTTGTTTGTTACGCCTTCACGCCACAAATACTCAACGGATCATCATGAAACCGCGGGGGGGGGGACAGCTAGTTTATAATAACGGTCAGAGCGCACATTGGAGGTACTATTGGACCCTCTGATTGGACCGTACGGACCGTGGTTCTTCTTCATACATGACTCGTTCGTAGAAAAAATCGTTTCTCATTTCATTCCTTTTCAGGATCGAAGATTTTAAAACTTTTCTACTATCTGCTATTTGATTGAATTTCATTTCGTAACCGCATCAGTCCAAATAGTAAATTGTATGACAGTAACATTTGAGCGTGTTCCTGATGCTCGTCATATGCAAGTGGTGCAATGAGAGGTGGACGACCGGTGTCCGAGCTGAGGCATTTGTTTATTATTACCGCATCGTGCGCGATCGGAAACAACCAGCCCAGGGAGAGGAGGGGGGCAATGAACTTAAGCATCAAGCTACTGATATCTACTGGCACACCACACGGTACCAGCCGACCGATCCACAACAACCAGACACATGCCTAAATATAGCTCAGCTCAGACTGTCGCTTATCAATGCCATCAATTCCCAAAGGCAGCACTGATTATTTTGATATCAAGAAGTTTTTTGTATTTTCATCGTTTAGAATTTTGATTCTCAGAATCTCAAAAGCATTCGTGTGTTTTCACTTATAATTCACATTAGCTAGACCTTGTGGAACTCTTAGAATTTTTTTAGGTTTGATCTACATTATTTAAACGAAGAAATAAACTGACAAGCAGGCAGACAGTCCACCTGATGGTAATTGTGATCTATGAACATTAGCAATAACGAGGGTTACTGATTATGTTTAACCTTTTTTAAAGCACGACAGAATTACGTAAGTCCCAGCTTGATTAATAATTGTGTTCATCATATCATTAATGGATCTTTTGCCATTCTATATTTTATCTTACATGCTTTCTCGTTGCCTCCTTGCTGTTAACATTTTAGGTTATGATTATATTGGCCGAATCCAGTCGTCCATAATATACAGGCTCTGGCCTAACTTAGAAGGCAGTATGCAATATATAAGCGAAACAAACAAACATTCTGCTGTATCGTTTGTAACTTCCTGCAACTCCTTATATGACACGACGTCAACTTTTGCTTTTATTTGGCTATACTATATAGCTCCTTAGTCTTCCACTTACTGGTTTTCCCTCTATCTTTCCTTCTATGATGTTTTTAATAAATTTCGTCGCATAAGATGGGCAAAAATATTTCCCCTCCTATTTTCTATAGTGTGTGTTTATAATAACAAATAAATAATTATTATTATTGTCAATTAGGGCTAGTATTGTACGTCTATATTTTATCGCCTGTTAAACGCACGCTCATTCATACGGTATCATACTACCATTATTATTAATATGAACGTTGAATAAAAATCAAGGAACCCAACTAGGTTGAGAGTAGGCCAAGTAGCAACATTCATGACAATACTCCACGTTATCCCTGGAGTCAGTAATTTATCTCCAATGTCTCCCTCCCAATGCACTAAAGTACCGATCCAAATCACTCTCACAGTAATTTCTTCTCTACACCATTGTTATAAAGCTCACAAAACTGAGGGAGTTTGTATAGAATTACAGAGCCAGCCGATAAAACAGATGGTGTAATTGCAAAGTGGTATTACCGAGAGTAATAGAAATTGTTGTTTTCGTCGATGGGATCGATACCTTCGTCGTTCCATTTATATTCTGTTAGCGATTGCGCGTCTGTATATCCAATAAACACGATTAATGTTTGATCTTATTTCATAGTTCATTAACCGATGCCGATAATTAACAATCCTCAACGAGCGATAACAGAAAACGTAATCCATTCCAGTTCAGAGGAGGCTCTTTTTAACCGGCTTCATAGCGACTTGTAATTGGGTTTCATTGATTTATATGTATAAATTATCTGTGTTTTGAGATTGATTTACTGCAAATAAACTCTGGTTGTTGATTTATTTAAAAGATTTATTTTTGTAATATAGGTACTATACATAAAAAACTTATTTCTGAATTTCTATTTGTTGTACCATATTTAATATTTAACAGATTGATTGATTCAATAAGTTGTTACTTAAAAGAAGATTTGTATTTAAAATCTTTTCACTCGCTATTTGAAATTCTGAACTATCGAGATCTGATTGAGACACTGGGTATTGAACATTTTTGCTCTTACAGGATGTACTTTGATTATTATATTATCTCCAGATGTTCCACTAATTACATATTTATTATTAAATCTAAAAAGCGAATCAATTTCGTAGTAATGATTTGCCATGAGTAAAGGTTACCATCAAATTTAGTAGAAGTATTAAAAATTCAATGTATCATTGATTCATCATCAAGAAGTCGCAAGAATCTCAGAATGGTCTTGGATTTTTTGGAATAAAACCATATCCTGTCTTTCTACCTCATAGAGGCGTTAAGTATCAGAAAAAAAGGTTCAGATATTTATTTAGATGATAGTCTAATATTTCCTACACGTTTAAGTTTCAGTGCGAGGATTCACCTCATAGTGAATCAAGATCATTTATTTGCCAGAAATATGGTTAATAACTTAATTAAATTATATTTTAACCTTCATGTTTTTGCCATGATGGCGTGCAAATATTACAGATAATAATGTAATAATTTTATTACCTTTAATTTGAATCTGGACAACATTATCGCATTTAATAAGATAATGTCACAATCAAGTGAGACATTGAATTTGTTTGCTGAAATAGAAGGGTCTTGTGTTTGGTTTGTATCTGTTTATCCTCTGTATATTATAGTGCCTCAAAAGTCACTAAATAGTGATGGGAGGAATAAGGGGTCGCAGCGGCGCCGCCCAGCCTTCTGCGTGATTACTACAACTAACCTAGTTTTAAAGCCTAGTTTACTCCCCTCGTCGCGCCCCATAATTGGCTACATACGATCTCATTCTGGACGTAATGAGGTAATATCATTTATTCAACAAAGCTTAAGTATCCTCACAATAAGTTATTTTTTCACGTATCTCTTTATTTATTAGCTAATACTTTTCATTGATTTGAGACGATTCAAAAGGCAGATTAGGTAGGTACTTATTCTTCGAATTTTAGCTGGAGTTCTGAATTATGGAGTTCTTTTTCTACTAATTGCTATTTTTTTTTAATGTACTGTAAGATGAATTACACATCGTACTTAAAATAAAGCAATAATATGTTGTTATATAGCGTAATTTATTTTTTCAGTAGCTTCAGAGGAGCTTAGCAGTCTTATGGAGTAAACATCTTTAGGTTATATTTACTTTGAGATAGCAGTAGTGGTTTCGTTAATTGGGAAACTCACATCCCATGATCATTACACTACTAGTTTGTATGATTTGTGGTTTACCTAAAGCTATAGTTCCATGTAACCTAATTATACCTCTTTATTTTACAATATTAGAATTATATGACAAACGTAGACCACTTTCACTTTAAAATGATTAATGAGTGCAACATTTACATAATTTGTGATTGTTGCAGCTGACATCACGGGCTCGCTAGCTATTTACTGACTTCGTTGATTTTCGCTAACTCTTAGTGGAGCACAGTCCTCGTAGCTTATCCACAAGTTATCACTGAACTACACTTTAGCTTACCTGTCAGACACTGTTCCAGTGATTCATGCCCTAAGGAGCACGTTAGTACACAGTTATTTCTGCGTCTCAGTCGGGACTCGTTTAGAAAGCACTAAGCCGAAGCACACGGAACCGGCCTCGCGCACGAGGTGAACCGGCTTTACGACGATGCACTAGTTATTTAATAATACACTAATGTGCTGCACAGGTCATCCATATCACAAATCCAAACGGTTTATACTAGGTTTCACTAGTAACTGGTTCGGTGGTCACTCGCGATGTGTAGCGCGAGCGCGCGCAGAGGGGCGAGGGGGAAGGGGGCGCGACACGAAGTACGTACAACACGTAGCGCTGCCGCCGGCTGACTGGCTCTGGCTCGGCTCGGCTGAGCTCAAGCTCGACTGGCTGGATTGCATCGGTGAGCTGTAGAAAGACCGGTTGGCGGGCTCGAGCCTCGAGGCGAGTGTAGGGCGCGAGGGGCGCATGACGCGGGGAGGTTGCTCTCTCCGCACGCAGCTTGCCCTATAAACTTGCTTTCTGCTGCTCTCATATCGTGAGTAGGCTAGCTGGCTGGTTCTGGCTCCTCGTGCACTTTTGTGAAAGGCAAATTATTTGCATCGTCGAGGTTGCACTCAGATGCCTATCTGTGCACTATACGCAGACATGTATACCAGTAACCAGTAACGCCAACCACATAGCGGTCGGTGAGTGGTCGACTGCGACTACGATGCATTTTACGTAAATCACTTTGAACTTTAATTTTAACTGCCGCAGAAAACTATTTAGTAATCTATGGCAGGCTGGCAGAACTTTCAATTTTCATTGTATGTATGTATAGACTTTTAAAAGAACAGTTGAGAGTAGATACCTATATTATAATATTATACTTCATGGGGCTAAGATAAATATTTATGCTTCTTCTTTTTGCTCTTTCTTTCTAATGAGGATCACCTTAGTTCTAAATCGTTCACTGCTTTATCGATCTTAAATGGATAAGTAAATTGACAACACATTATTTATGAAAATTTTATTTTAATAAAAAAATATCTTTAATTTTTCTGAAGAGCGTAATTTTTTTAATTTTGGGCACGTTCTAATCAGTTTTGTAGTAATAATGATTATAGGTCAAGATGTTGCCGCAAATTTTTCCGATGTGCAAGCTTTCGCAACAGATTTGTTAATTACATTTAATGGTCAGCGTGTGTTTGAGTGTCAGTATGGGACGGAAGATCGCCTCTTCATAGTCAGTGGGCGAGCGGGCGGCCGGTCAATGGGCTAAGCCAAGCCGCACCGCGAGCTTATGTTCTACAGCTCAATGCCCTTACAAGAATGTGCCAAGCAAATTAACGTAACGGTCGAGTTTTTTCTGCTTTGCAATAAATTATGGGCCCATTTTGAAATCTTTGTGGCTAAAGATGATTTTCCAAAATTTTCTTTTGGTTGTTGTATCAGTAAATCTGGGGGCACGGGAGTGCCCCCCGCCAAGACAGCCAAGCGAAGCGAAAGGGCACTACCTACCTTTTCTCGAAGCGCTTCGTCGTTTTTTTGAACCCTCATAACTTGGGTTTGGAATATACCAGATAAACAAAATTCTCGGAACATGATGTCAATAGTGAACTTATTAAGCATATTAAGTTTCAATAACATAGCTCTTATACTTTAGATTTTATTGATATCTAAAAAACCCCGATTTCGTCACTGACTCACTGATGATCATCAAAACTCATAGGGTACTTCCTGAAGTCCTAGAAAGCTGAAATTTGGTATGATATATAGATAGATAGATAGCCTTTATTGCTGATAATTAAATTACATTTACATTTCATTATTACTTATACTTAATTATTTAATCTTTATTATATTTGCATGCACACTGTAAATAAATGTTAATTGACTTCACGTTTTTTATTTATTACATGACATCAGCTTGCCTTTCGACAAAGGCCTCCTCTAGAGACTTCCACTCCTTTCTGTCCTGTGTTAGTCGTCGCCAAATCGGTCCTGCCACTTCTTTTATATCATCCTCCCATCGTTTTCTTTGCCTTCCTTTATTTCGTTTCCCCTCTCGTGGATACCATTCTGTTAGATCTTTAGTCCATTTTCCTTTATTGTCGCGCAACATATGTCCAGTCCAGCGCCATTTTAATCTCCTCATGTATTCTGTAACACCTTTTACTTTGGTTCTTTGCCTTATAGATTTCAGTGTATTTCTATCTTTTCTCTTGATGTTGATCATACTTCGCTCCATACTGTGCTGACATACTTCTAATTTTCCTGTGTTGGCTCTTGTTAATGACCAAGTCTGGCAACCATATGTCATACATGGCAGGATGCATGTGTCAAATACCTTCCTCTTTGCACTGATTGGGATCTCCCTATTTTTCATAACCTCTTTTAAAGACCAGTACCTTTTCCATGAACTAGTTACTCTTTGTTCTACTTCTTTAGACATTTGGTTGGTAGGAGATATGATTTGGCCTAAATATGTATACTCATCCACATAGTCTATTGTCTTGTTGTTAATCTTTATCATGTTTTTTGTACTGTTAGTCATTAGCTTAGTTTTTTCTAAATTCATAGTTAGACCAACAACTATACTCTCTTGTGTCAATTGTTGCAGCATAGTTTCTAAGGTGTCAGAGTTGTCTGTTATTAATATGAGGTCGTCAGCAAATCTAAGATGATTTAATTTTGTACCATTTATGTTCAGACCATAGTGATCCCAGTTTAGTTTTCGAAAGACAGTCTCCAGTATTGCTGAGAAAAGTTTTGGTGAAAGTGGGTCACCTTGTCTCACACCTTTTTTTATCGGAAATTCTTCTCCTTCTTTTTCTAGCCTGATTTTTGCCGAGGTATTCTTGTATATTTGTCTGAGTATTCTGATGTATTTGCTATGCACTCCTTGCTGTTCTAGTGCATTCCATAGGTGTTTGTGTTTTATAGAGTCGAAGGCTTTATTATAGTCAACAAACCCAAGGTAGTATTTTTTGTTGTATTCGTTGCATTTTTCAGTAATTTGCTTTATTGTGTGTATATGATCCATTGTAGAGAAGTTGCTTCTAAAGCCCGCTTGCTCTCTTGGTTGGCATTCATCTAATGTACTTGTTATTCTTTCCAGTAAGATTTTTGAGAAAATTTTATATATGTTAGAGGTAAGACTTATTGGTCTATAGTTACCAATTTGATTTCTATCACCCTTCTTATGAAGTAGAACTATTGTTGATTGTGTCCACTGTCTCGGTATGTATTCCTCTTCCATTATCTCATTGAAAATGCTAACAATAGGACCTATGATGATTTCTCGCGTTTCTTTCAGTAATTCATTGCTAATTTTATCTACTCCTGAGGCTTTATAGTCTTTTTGTGTAGTAATAGCTTTGTTGACTTCGCTATAAATTATAGGAGGCAATGTTTCTTCTTTGTTTTGATCATATCTAGATAGTACACGACTTTCTGATTCAGTGTCATTGTTTACATCTTGATCATTGTAAAGTTCCTTATAGAAAGCAGTCGCTATTTTTAGAATAGGAATTCTTTTTGCTGTTGATGTACCTGTCTTGTCTTTTATATTTGATATCCAGGTTGTAGTGTCTCTCAGTATTCTTTCAGCTCTTCTTATTCCTCCAGTTCTCTTTATACATTCAAGTAAAGTTTTTGTTCTTGATTCTTTCCTAAATTTCTTTATACTTTTGTTAATTTGTTTACTGATTTCTGATATTTGTTTTCTGTTCTCTTTCTTGTTTATTATTAAGGTTTGTCGTTCTTCAAGTAATGCCTTAGCTTTTACCCCAATTTTATCTTTTCTAATTGATTTGGCCGAGAATTTATTTCTGAGAATATTTAATTCATTTTCTAATACATCATATTTCTGTTGGATTGACAAGGAACATACTTCATTCATTTTCATTTGTATGGATTTTCTCTGTTCTTCTAGTAAGTCTTTTGGAATTGTTGGAAAACAGTTTAGGGGCTGTATAGGTCTTCTTACTTTCTTGGGTTCTTCACACCGTATAACTCCTCTCACAGGTCGATGGTCTGTACTAAAGTTCAGTGTGTTTACTATGTCTATATCTTGAAATGCTCTTGGTTTATTTGTAAGTATGAAATCAAGTTCGTTAAATGTCTTCCCATCTGGTGATCTCCAAGTCCATTTTCTATTAGGGCTCTTTTTAAAAATGCTATTTAAAATTACTAGGTTGTTTTCAAATGCAAAGTTGATGAGTCGATCTCCATTGTCATTCCTTTTCCCAACACTATATTTTCCTCTAATTTTTTGTTCATTTCTTAATATATCTCCAATTTGACTGTTGAAATCTCCCATGATAATTTTATTCTTATGTGTATCCAGCATGGCCAAGGTTAATTCAGTATAAAATTTGTCTTTATCTTCAGCTGGGATTATTTCATGTGGTGCATAAATTTGGATTATTGACCATTTTTCATTAGAGCCGGGCAGCTGTATATTTAGTATGGCTATTCTGTCGGATTTACCAATAAATTCCTCAATTCCATCTTTTAAATGTGATTTAATCAAGAAGCCAACACCGTTTCTGCCACTTGTCTCTCCTTTATAGAACATAATATACCTGCTGGGAAGTTCTATAATTTCCTCACCAATTCTGCGCACTTCACTTATTCCTAAAATATCCCATTTTATAGTATCTAGGGCTTGTTCTAGTTCTATTTGTCTTTCTTGTGATTTTAGCGATCTGACATTAAGAGTGGTTACATATATATTATTTGTGTTTCTTTCCTTATTTTTCTTTATACTGTATGTCTCTGAAGGGTGGTGGTCTAACATCCCACGGGGACCAGCCGGGTTGGGACTTTCAATACTTTTGGTTATTGTTTTACGCATGCCGATGTCAGTTGATTGTTAATTTTTCAAGTAAGTATTCTTATCTGAGGTTGAATAAGCTCTTGCCCTCATGTAGTCAAATGCATTTTCTCTATGTATTTTTGCACTGTTTCCCTGCTTTGGTGGGATTACAATTTCTTGTGTCTTTGGAGAACGAGATTCAGATCGCTTCCTTTTTTCATTTTTGTTTAATTTGCCTTTTATTACTATTTTGTTATGCCGAATATAAGCAATATTTCCATCTGCACGTTCTTGTTTTAATTGTGACTGTAGTTTCTTCCTTATTTCCAACTCTTCCTTACTAAAATCTTCTGTTATATATGTTTTGAGAGTCGTTTTCTTCCTGTTGCTCAAGATTTCATTTTTTTTCAGTAGTGTTGTTGTAGAGAGTAGAATTGGTCTCAATTTTCCACTTTCCTGCCTTTTTCCTAGACGGTATAGTTTATCTATGTCTGAATTGTTTAATATTACATCAATATTTTGTAATAGTTTTTTTGTAATTTCTATTAACTCTGTAGTGCTATTTTCGGTTTCTTCTAAACCGTGAATGATGAGGTTTGATTCTAAGAGGCTTACTTTCGTGTTCAATTTATCTACTTCAGCTTTTAATACTTTGTTCTCTTCTATCAGTGGATTTATTCTAGCTTCGATGCTTTGCAAAACTTTTTCGGTAACTTTTTCCGATATGGTTATAGTTTGGTTGTCGAGTTCGATTTTCAATTTGGAAAATAAGTTCATCATTTCCTCGGACATTTCGGATGACATATTAAATCACAGTCACTTCAGTCCAGTGAATATATTTAGAACTTCTTTGGAACTCACTTTGATTACCGTTAGTTGTATATGGTGAGTTTTTTGCCACCTCACTCAGGTCGAGATTTTTGATCACCAATTTTGCGTTGAATTTGGATTTTAAATCGGGACACTAATATTTATTTCCAGTTTATATAAGCAGAACTTCGTTTTTCACACTGTTTTACTTGGAATCATTAGTTTTTTCCAATTTTTTAGCAATTTTCGCTGAGTCGTTATAAGAATACGTGTTGACGTTTCGGCCAGTGTTTTGACTACGGTGTGTAGAGGTTGTGAAGTTAGGGCTTATAGTGTAAGTGCATGTAGTTATAAGCTTGGCTCTACATGAGATCTGCTAACTTTTTGACAGTACGAGCCTTATGTCGGCAGGCGGTCTTGGCGGCAACATTTTACATGAAAATGTTTTTGGTGGAATATGCTCTTTTGCACCAATAATATCATAGCTACAAATAACGACGAGTTTCAACTGTAGCAAATACTAGTCAGTTGAGCCTTTAGTGTGTCGGTGAGTTTGGATGCAATTTATAAGGGGCGGTGAACACTATTTGTACCCAGTTGTGGAGAGCGCTGCTCTCAGTCTCAGCCATGGACCGCTGACTCTTTCCGAGCCACTGAACTCGATTCCGGGACACCCTCCACAACTATTGAATTAAATACGGTAGTATAGTTATGTATAAGTGTGTTTGTGTAACACTGGATTCTCTGCTCTGTATAACACCATCATTCACCAATCATAAAAAAATGCCACTGGTAGGTTTATAATAAGCTACGAGATTTCAATAGTTAAGGTTACAACTTTAATCTGTGGTTAAGGTATAATAATTTAGGAATCACTAAAAAAAATTGTAAGCTCGTGTTGGCAACACGCGAGCGATACCCCTGGTGTTGAAAGCGTCAATAGGCTACGGTGACCGCTTACCATCCGGTGGGCCGTTTGTATGCCTGTGTGCTACCTTAGTACCTACCTACCTAGTATAAAAAAAACTCAAGAACTAAACTGTTTAAGCAAGCAACTCCTGAAGTTTCCATATTCTTACATCTGCTATCGATGCTGTTCGTTTTGAGGTACCGATTGATTTCCGACTGATCTCATTTCATTGTTCAAAATTAGTCAGTCGGTAGGCGAGTTGCACCTTGAACCTTGACTCAAATGATATGGCTATAAAGCGTGACATTTGATTCGTGTGTAGCGATGCATATTCATCGTCTAAATCTAAGTGATTCATGAACAATATCAATACGCAGATAGAGGTAGGTATCGAGAGCCGGATGATGCTACAGCACCTACAATTGCGCTCAGGAACAATTTGTGACGTCGTCGGCGGAAGTCAGGCTTCGTGCCGAGGGAATTGGGGCGACGTGAAATTAAATTATTCGTGACAACAACGTAGTAATTACGAGCCCGACACACACTCTACCCTTAATTAAGATTAACGCAATGAAAAAACAAAAGTTTAATTGTGTGTGAACGCATACATAACTATTGGAAGGTTACAGAATCACGGTGGTGGTGGCGGCGTCGGCGGCTGCGGCAGCGGAAGCAGTTACATGAAAAATCATTTGTAATGGCATCGATAGTCATCCACGCGCGCCGCGCCACATAGGTACGCAGCACGCAGTAAGTAGCTTGCAGCTAGTGTTGCCAGTAGTGCAATTCTGTTCTTTTTTGACAGCTGACGACGACGACGTCCGTCGTCGCGGTCTATTCTCTATACATTCGTAGTGCGGTGCTACATTTTTCAATTGGTCAATTAATTAATGTTTAATTTTAGGAAGCTCCTATTAAGGTCGTATTATGTATCCATTATAAAAAAAACCTGTCACTTTGTGGATCACTTTCATTTATGATAGTTTCTGTGTAATGTTATGATATTTGAAGTAAGTATGTTTTATTACAAATTATTTATTATAAATCCAAGACTGTTCTTTGTCGAAATCAGTCAAAAACAAAGGCCCAGTTCAGCAGAGGACATCTCGTGACAGAATATGATGATGATACTAATTTTATAGTGGTTACAGAGTTGGTATACATATTTCAGATATCTGCAGCTCGGATAAGTCATATTATGGGCATCCTTAAATCAGCCAATGATGAAGATATCTTGGAAAAACGTCGTCAAGCTCAACAGTTGAGACTTTTGGCGAGTAATTCTTTAACTATTCTTGTTGAAATAAACATTGATTAAATTGTGCACAGCACTACAAAGTCAATGCATTTTTATTTACTGGAAATGCTAAAATTCTTCCAAATTCTATATAGAAGTCTTTGATATCTGGCTTATTTTTATTATTCCTTATAAAAAAATACCTCGTCAATTTAGTAGTATGTACTTACATACGAGTATGTTATTAAACATTATTCGTGAAAAAATGTTAATTGTTTCAATATTTTCAAAATATGGGCGCTATATCTAGCTTTCTTTTTGTGAAGTTTAAGTCGTAATATTAAGAGAAAGTTAAACCAATGAATAGCCTTCATATTAAACCTTTAAAATTGGTATATTCAGTACATTAAAGTTTTACTAAAATATGAAATAAAATTAGCCTTTATCTAGTTTCCATATCATAAGTTTGCTTAGCTTGGGATTACGACTCAGATCATTAAAATAAATGAAATCCACTCGCAGAGCGCAGTTGATGTTTACAATACACCTTCCAGCCCATTTTAATTCTTTTGACCTATTCAAGTATTCAATTGTTTCGACATGCAATAGTCCGGGAGGTACTGATGCATTTTAGGTAGTATTAATACGCCGATCGATGGCCATCTTTTTCAATAGATCTTGAATGACTAATATGTGAACCACGCACCAGCGATGCACCCGCGGTGGGTTTAGGATTGGAAGGTTACGGCAGGGGTAAACTTTTTTTTTTACAAATTCATGCGAGCAACTGACGCGAGTTCCCCCCTCCACCATGCAGCAGACGATTTTTTTCAGCTCAGTATTATGTCAAATACTTATGAAACAAGTTTGAGCCGGCGTACTATGTCTTTTTTTTTACTGGGAGTGGCTGATGACGGATGTAGAAGACTTGAGCACTTACTTGAGCAGACGGTCGGTTCACTTATTAGTCATATAAGATCAACTATACATTTCAACGTCAGCCGGCTTACTATGACTTTTGTGTTTGCAACGCTACCTCCCGGACTAACCGTCACAACGGAGTCGTCGTCGGTTGCTGTCAAAAACGTTTCAGAATACCAAAGCTGGTGTCCCGATTTGCGCGGGACGTCCCGATTTTCAGGGGTCTGGTGACACCTTGATCGGGACATTTGGCGTCCCGACCAAGGGTTAATCGGGACGCCAAATGTCCCGATTTTACACTAACCTCATGAGTCTTTACTATATTTGATAATTTTGACAGGAAAAGTGAATATAACTAAGCTGCTACTACATAAAAATATTTTTGCTTTCATTTTTTCTCACCAAATTCAGACTTTCACTACTGTCCCGATTGAAACCCAAAATCCCGATTATTTTATCCTTACGTTCCGAAATTTGACACACGGGACCTGGCAACACTACCTGCAGCCCTATACGAGGTACTTAACAATATTATAAAGCTGAAGAGTTTATGGTTTGTTTGTTTTAACGCACTAATCTCTAGACCTAGGTACCATTTTTCATAGCTCCATATCGGCGCCGCAGCGTGTCTGCGTGAGGCTAGACGGTTAATCGACGTTGGTGTGGTTTTAATAACACCAGGCGACCGCGACTCCACGTCTATACATAAAAGCGGGCGGAATAAAATTTAAATTCTTCGAGAGCTCATAATACGTTATTAAAAGGAGCCGGGCGGTGTGAATGTGGTGGGCGATGGTGGACCAGTAGGTATGTTCGGGCCAAACCTTCATGGGGATGGGTTTCTATGTTTTAAATCATAGACCACCTTAAAAGGAAAAAAATCAATAAATTATTTTCTGACATTACTAAATTCTACGCCGTACGTCATCCGCAAAAATACATTTTTTCACTAACTAAATTATAAATTACTACAAATAACCGCTGTCCGCTAGTTCCGGGTTCCCGCGCGGGACGCATTTCAAGACGCGAGCCTACGAGAGGGTAAGTCTTTGATTTGATTTATGGTAACCCATCCAAATGCGGGATCCTGGTCTGAACCAGTATCTACAGTGAAAGGTCATGATTATGATATAGTTTCTAAGTTGGCCTTCACCCTCCATTGGTCCTTCGTCCGGATTTATTTAATTGTTAATTTTTCTCGCTAGTTAGGTTGTAAGCCGATAGGCAAACTCCTCTTCTTCTTTCTAGGCTTAAACGATAGTTTTTGTCCTTTACCCGCTAATAAACAACGTTTATACTTAAATAACGTGATTAACGTTTTCCAACCGCGTATATCGCCTGTATTGCATTTTTCCTCGTAACAACCGATTTACCTTACCTCTACCGCCTCGGTTTGTTATCTATTTATTTCATTGACTTTATTTATCTGTTAGCAAAATGGCTACCAGAGGAAGAAGAGTTCACGAAAATCAAAATGAAGATGAGATGACGATGGTCCCTCATTCAATCATTTTATTACAAGCTAGACAGGCAGCATATTTTGCCAAAATACAGTCATTGTACGACTTGTCACTTACGATTGAAACGTCAGAAAGTGTTCGTTCCGAGTTTATAAATAAAACTTCTAACATTGAAACAATTCGTACGGAATTTAATTTAATTGTAGAACAACTAAACTTAGAACAGATGAAACATGATAAAACCTTTTGCCCTACATTCAGTCAATGGGAAGCGTTTGAAGACATGTACGCTTGTATTCAAGGAGTTTTGCGTAGTACGAAATCGTTTCCAATTGATCATGACTATTCATCTAAACCAAAATTAAAACTGCCGCCAATAAAACTACCTCAATTTGACGGTAATCCATGTATGTGGAGTTCTTTTATCGAATGTTACAACCGTCTCGTGCACAATAATAGTTCATTGAAAAACTCTGAAAAAGTATTTTATCTATGTGGTCAGCTGACTGATAAAGCTTTGACTACAGTTTCAGGTATTAATCCATCTGGGGATAATTACAATCTTATTTATTCGACTTTAGTTGATAAATACGATGATGTCCGCTCATTAGGTAACTTTTATCTAAATCAACTTTTAAATTTTAAAACTTTAACTTCCGCCTCTGTAGATGGGTTCAGTACTTTTATTGATAAATTTGCTAATTCAGTAGCTGCCTTTGAAAGGTTGAATATATCTGATAAGTTAGATTTCTTGTTTTTGTTTCTTGCACTTAAGAAGCTAGACAATGAAACTATTCGTCTGTTCGAAAACACATTTCGCTCGGAAAAGCAACCTTCTTATTCTCAACTTATAACCTTTTTAAAGGAACAGTGTAGAATTTTAGAACGCATTAATCCTACAACTTTAAAGAGTGTAATGTCACAATATCCTAAATTACTTACTCCTAAAAACGTAAAGTCATTTGTCACTGCAAATAACTCGCAACCTTGTGTCATGTGTCATAACATTGAACATTATCAGTTTTTTCGCTGTCCTAATTTTATGAAATTGAGTCCTAAAGAGCGTTATAACGTTGTTAAGCAACATAATAGTTGTGTTAACCGTCTGCCATTCTAGTGTTTCGACAAAAAATATAATATTTTCAAAGGGTAGTAAGCAGATCACGAAGCATAACATACGTAACTTTTGTCTTTTGACTGTTGTATAAAGAAGGCCTACTCATCTTGCGAAAATAATTTTATTGATAAAGTGTTCGATGATAATAAACATATCTTCATGCCCCTTCACAACTAACCATATTTATTATATCTTCTATATATTTTTATTCGATAATATTAACAAATACTGAGACCGCCATATAGGATCGGATCATGTCCGATTGCTGCATTTATCAAAACCTTTATAATACTATTTAGTCAAATTTAACTACTACAGGACATACCTACTTCGCCACCATATTGGTTTTAGGGTTCTTTTTAACAGAATGGCGGATTACTCTAGTAATAGCAAATATAGGACACATATAAGTAGAAACTTACATATAAAAATCGCTGGGCATGCTAGTTTGGTGCTAATAATCTATTTGAAGTCACGACTAAGACAAATTAATCCTATAATACCTTTACCTATAGCAGCTACACCGAGGACATTTATAGAAACTCATGTCTTATAGAATAATGAAACAAGACGCTAACAAGAGTAACTAATCTTATTAATTACGCTTATAGGATCAAAAGCCACACTTTGCTTATTAGTTTTATAGCATGCGCTTACAAGATTGTAATAATTACAAGTTCTAGTAACTATCTTATAACATTATCCTGTAAACGTTTATATCTTATGTAATAGGATCTAAAGTACTTGTAGTGCAAATCGTCGTATAAGATGTTGTTGTGAGAACAGTGATCTTACTCAAAGCGTCTATTAGACTCTTAAAAGATGTTAAGTCTTTTAGGTCGATTGCTGTAGGACTATTTTGCTACTTGGGTTAGTGACTTACCTGTGCGCACGCTTCCGCTAGCCGAACAGAGTAATCCTCGTTCTACTGCATCTACAAGCAGCTCATCTCACGCACCTGTCACTTTGTGCTCGCTACAAAACAATATTGTATCGCAAGTATCGCAACCTTCTACTGTTTTGCTTGCAACCGCTCGTGTTTGTATCGTCGATGCTTATGGTAATTCGCATATTGTACGCTGTCTCATTGATAATGGGTCACAAAATCATTTCATTACAACGGAATGTTGTAAACGTTTATCATTAAAATATAATATGTTAACCGAACCAGTTTCTGTTAACGGATTTGGTGGATGCACTAATGAAATTAAAGGTGTAACGGATGTCATTATTTCCTCTTGTTTCGATAGAAATATTTCTTTCGCTGTGAAACCGCTGGTCGTGAATAATATCACAGACTACTTGCCTACCTTAAAAATCGATAGATCGAGGTTGGCATATCTTAGTAACGTACCGCTCGCCGATGACAAATTCTTTGAGCCCGGTAGGGTCGATATGTTAATTGGTGCTCAACTCTTTCCGCGTTTGATAAAACAGGGACAGATTCAGGGTCCTCCTGGAACTCCTGTTGCGATTAAAACTTCATTCGGATTCATATTAATGGGTGAAGCTCTTATTTTACCTACTCACAATAATAGAATACATGCACTATGTTGTTTTTCTAGTGCTCCTTTAGATGTTGTTTTACAACGCTTCTGGGAGTTAGAAGATTCTCCACTTACAATAAGGTTAAGTGGTGAGGAAGAGGAATGTGAGAATATTAATAAAACTACAACCCGTCGTGATTCTTCATGTCGTTTGTTCGTTGCGCTTCCTTTCAAAAGGGACCCAAGTATTTTAGATTCTTCAGTTATTAGAGCTCAAAGAAGATTTATGTCTTCAGAGTATAAACTTCAATCTTCTCCATCTTATAGGATCGCTTTTGATAGCATTCTTGAAGAATATCTCAATTAAGATTATATTACCCCGGTATCTGATAGTAGTGATACTTCAGGATATATAATCCCGCACCACGGCGTATTCCGTGAGTCTTCTGTTTCAACAAAAGTTAGACTTGTTTTGGATTCCAGCGCAAAAACTGAAAACGGCGTTTCACTAAATGACATTCTACATGTAGGACCTAACCTACAACTGGAATTGTATAGTGTTTCGCACAAATTCAGACTATTTCTAATCGCATTTGCGCTGATGTAAAACAAATGCATGTACTAGGTGTTACTGCTCCGCTTATTTTTTATGCTCCTCCTTCTAAGCTTCTCATAAAAGAGCTTTGGTTGCTAGAACTTGATAGGACTACTCCTCCTTCTAAGCTTCTTATAAAAGAGCTTTGGTTGCTAAAACTTGATAGTACTGCTCCGCCTTCGATTTTTAAGTTATGGAATCAATTTCAAAAGGAATTACATTTGATATCTGGATCAAAAATATCTCGTTATCTAGGGATAACTGACAGTGTTCAGAGTTGGGAAGGTTTAGTGCGGCTGATTTTTGCGTAATCTAAAGTGATATCACTTGCACATCTTGAGCTTTTCGCTGCTCACATAAAGTCAAAAATGGTTGCAGTAATTATACGAATTTATCAAAACCGCATTCTGACAAAACATATAGTTGCGTTATAAAATGCTACAGTTGCTCTGAACTGAATTAATTCCAGTCCTCATCGACTGACATTTTATAGGTGCTAAATCCTACGACTTATAAATAAAGTTCAAGATTTTATTGTTTCAAACTCATTTGACGAACATTTTCAGTCGATCTTAAATGAAAATCGTATAAATTAGATTATCATTTTACCTAATGCTAAAGTTGGGAATCCGCTATAAAAAGTATTTTTGTGTCATATGCAATCATTTGTTGTCATATGATTCATTAACTGTTTTATGCCAAATAGAAACAGTCTTGAATTCTAGACCACTCGGCATCTTGAATGAGGATCCATCTGAGCCTGTTCATTTAATTCCCACACAATTCTTAAGTAAAAGTGCAATACAGAGCAAAATCCTGTTAGGGAAGGTACTATTGTTTTACTTATGGATAATAATGTGTACCCTGTACATAGGCAGTTAGGGGTTATTCAAAATACTATAAAGGGCAAAGATGATCATATTCGCATAGTTCTTGTCAAAACCAAAACAGGTATATTTTATACGACCGGTAATTTGATTATATCCATTACCTTCGCTCTCTTGAATGAGAATACCTCTTCAATTTCTTTTGTTTATTTTATTAACAGCTACTAAGGTTCTATTATTAATTTATTCATTTATAGAATACTATGTTATTTTGTTTTATCTTATTTCAATAATGGGTTAGTCTCATTTTTATGTTAATTTCACCTTTATGGTTGGGTTATTCTCCTAGGTTAGTTGTTATTTTAGTTTAACTTTTCTTCCGACTAGGAAATAACTGTTTTCGTTGAAAGATGACCTTTCAAGGTGGGGACTGTGTTCGGGCCAAACCTTCATGGGGATGGGTTTCTATGTTTTAAATCATAGACCACCTTAAAAGGAAAAAAATCAATAAATTATTTTCTGACATTACTAAATTCTACGCCGTACGTCATCCGCAAAAATACATTTTTTCACTAACTAAATTATAAATTACTACAAATAACCGCTGTCCGCTAGTTCCGGGTTCCCGCGCGGGACGCATTTCAAGACACGAGCCTACGAGAGGGTAAGTCTTTGATTTGATTTATGGTAACCCATCCAAATGCGGGATCCTGGTCTGAACCAGTATCTACAGTGAAAGGTCATGATTATGATATAGTTTCTAAGTTGGCCTTCACCCTCCAAGGTAGGTGTAGACGAGACTGGGTATATGGCGACGGGCCAGTTGGCGCAGTTGGTTAAAGGCCTTATTACACTTTTCGATATCAAGCCAGTCTCAGTAAGACTGTCTTAAAATCTAATTAGACAAGCTCGCTATTACACCTTGCTGAATATCGCATGCTAACTCATTTGCAAGCCGGACGCAGTCGGTGACGGTTGTCGACGCGTATATTTTTTTTTTATGTATGATCACGCATAACTTTTTACAGAGTAGTCAGATTTTGATAATTCTTTTTTTATTGGATAGAGTATACCTCGAAGTTGGTCCCATATAAAGGATACAAAAAACCTACCCTAAGGGTGGGAAAATAGGGGTGATCTATTGTTCACTCACAGATTTTAATGCTGAGTTGTGTATTACATCAAAAGATATCAAAAATTAAGTATGTAGTAATTAGTAGATTATATACACAAAAAAATGATAAAATAAAACTTTTTAACAAAAAAATTAAACTACCGAAAAAACTGAGCCTGACTTTGGTGGCTTTGGTAATGTTGCGATTCCTCCACACTTTCCTCAACTTCTCCATCGCAGTTCTGGTTATGGCCATGCGTCGTTTTACTTCATCTACGCAACCGCCGTTGTTTGAGATTAAAGCCCCGAGGTATACGTAGGACTGGACCACGTCGCAGTTCGCAATCTGTGTCACTTCGGGCGAATTGTCATTGACGCGATCCACGATCATAATCTTGGTCTTAGATCGGTTTATCTTCAACGCAAACGTAAGGCTTACGCGCTCCATTCTGAGAAGTAAATCCTCCATAAGGGCAGCGTTACTCGCAAATAAGGTGGTGTCATCTGCGTACCGCAAGTTCGAAATTTTGTACCCACCAATCACAACACCATCGCTACAGTCTTCGAGAGTGATTCGCATTACGAGCTCGGTGTAGATATTGAAAAGTAAAGGTGATATTATACATCCCTGTCGTACACCCGCACTTGGATGGAAACTATCTGAGAGGAGGTCATCTGTCCGCACTGAAGCTGTTCCGCCTTCGTAGAGCTCCTTGAGCAAGTGTACGAGGTGTTGTGGTGTGCCCATATCCAGTAGTGTTTTCCACAACGTTGGCCATTTCACTGAGTCGAACGCTTTGGAGAAATCAACAAAGCATATGTATGTCGGCTTGTTGAATTCTCGAGCCTTTTCAATGATTTGACGAACGATGAGAATTTGTTCACGGGTCCCCTTTCCTTTCACAAATCCGGCTTGTTCTGGCGCAATTTCTCTAGACAAATATGCTTTCAGTCGCTCGTTTATTATGTGTAGCATTATTTTGCTAGCGTGTGTTTGCGATATTCAGCAAGGTGTAATAGCGAGCTTGTCTAATTACATTTTAAGACAGTCTTACTAAGACTGGCTTGATATCCTAAAACATGTTTCAAAAAGTACATTACGAACATAATACATAATAATACATAAAAGTGGCTAAATATAATATAATATATATATTAAAAACATACATACGAAAACTCATACATTCATACACACATTCATACTCACTCACATACACACCCCTACACGTCCACACCTCCACCCACACACAGTCATACTGTATTATATTAATATTATTATTTTTTATGTTTTCAATTTTGTTTCCTATAAATACTCTGCTCATCGGGCACATACTGGTATCTTTCTTACTTTGAATTATAAGATAAGGTAATATATTGTTAATCCTTAATTGGCTGTAAGTTATACTTAATCTAATCTAACTAATATTATAAAGAGGAAAGATTTGATTGTTTGTTTGTTTGTTTGTTTGTTTGTTTGTTTGCATTGAATAGGCTCCGAAGCTACTGAACCGATTTGAAAAATTCTTTCACTGTTGGGAAGCTACACTATCCCCGGGTGACATAGGCTATATTATATTTTCAAAAAAATTAGGGATCCTTACTAAAACTCCAATAATGTAACCCAAGGTGTAAAAAAATTACCTAAAATATTCTTTACATCGCGTGCGCTGCGAAAACTATTGATGATAGAATAAAATAATGTACTACGACTTTGTAGAACACATCATTATTTACAAAAAGTGTCGCGACAGTATATATCTAACTATTATAGTTATGCCACAATAAGTGTTCTTTTATTTAATTTTTTTTATTGAAATGCCGCCGCTAGAAAAGGCTATTTATTTGTATCTTGGTATTAATCCTTATCAAAATAAATTACTTCATATTCAAGACTGCTTCAATAACTTTTTATAACTTTTTGAATTATTCAATTCGGACATTCCATTCCAAAGATATCACGAGTTTAAAAATGTAAGTATTAGAACACAGTGTTTGAAAAAAGACTCCTCCGAAACGGCTTGACCAATTCTTATGATATTTTGTGTGTATATTCAGTAGGTCTCAGAATAGGACGTAAACTATTTTTCATACCCGTAGGGTAGGGTGGGGTAGGGAAGGGTAGGATGGGGTAGGATGGGGTAGGGTGGGGTAGGGTGGGGTAAGGTAGTGTAGGGTAGGGCTGGGCAGGGCAGGGCAGGGCAGGGCAGGGCAGGCCAGGGTAGGGCAGGGTAGGGTAGGGTAGTACCACAGTCGCGGGCAATCAGAACGGGGGCTCTGTGCGCCCAGAAGCGACCCCAAGGAGGACGATGAGTCGATGTGGTCACGACTCATCCGGCGATAGCACAGCGAGGGTGCTGGGGGGAGGTGTCAGACTTCCCCCGGGACGAGCTATCAAAGCGCCGCGTTTGGAGGGGTGAGCAGGTACACGTTCAACACGAGAGTCCGCCCCCCTCTTCTGGCGCAATTTCTCTAGACAAATATGCTTTCAGTCGCTCGTTTATTATGTGTAGCATTATTTTGCTAGCGTGTGTTTGCGATATTCAGCAAGGTGTAATAGCGAGCTTGTCTAATTACATTTTAAGACAGTCTTACTAAGACTGGCTTGATATCGAATAATGTAATAAGGCCTTTAGTCTTATTACACTACGCGTTATTCAGCAAGCAAGCAAGCAAGCACGGCCGAACACATTCGGTCGGTCAAACAAAAAAATCAACAAATTATATGTATGTCGGCTTGTTGAATTCTCGAGCCTTTTCAATGATTTGACGAACGATGAGAATTTGTTCACCTTTCCTTTCACAAATCCGGCTTGTTCTGGCGCAATTTCTCTAGACAAATATGCTTTCAGTCGCTCGTTTATTATGTGTAGCATTATTTTGCTAGCGTGTGTTTGCGATATTCAGCAAGGTGTAATAGCGAGCTTGTCTAATTAGATTTTAAGACAGTCTTACTAAGACTGGCTTGATATCGAATAATGTAATAAGGCCTTTAGTCTTATTACACTACGCGTTATTCAGCAAGCAAGCAAGCAAGCACGGCCGAACCCATTCGGTCGGTCTAATTAGACAGACTACCTTGCTTACTCTTATTACACTTTGCTGAATCTTAGTAAGACTGGCTTGATATCGAATAGTGTAATAAGGCCTTTAGGTTCACCTTACGCGCCGCAGGTCGTGGGTTCGATTCCCACACAGGACATGCATTTATGTGCATGAACATGTCTGTATGTCCTGAGTCTGGGTGTAATTATGTATATTAAGTATGTATTTACAAACAAAAAGTAGTATATGTATTATATCAGTTATCTGGTTTCCATAGTACAAGCTCTGCTTAGTTTGGGATCAGATGACCGTGTGTCAGGAATGTCCCAGGATATTTAATTTAATATAGCTAGACTAGACAACGAGAGCGCCAATTAGACAGATGGCAGGCGCCACGCAAATTATGGGGGCAAAGTACCAGCGCGTACTGGACGATGTTTATGTGGGCTCATCACCGCGCGATGAGGCCTTGACGCGACGCGACGCGACGCTCTGAATCAGCCTTCTGTACACTACTTTAAGTGTCATATTCCTACTGATATTGCATCAAATCGGATAGGTACTTATTCAAGATAGGTAAACTTGATGTCACTCGAGTATTATCTTAGTTTTGCTGTCATTAAATGTAGCAGTTTCTTCTAATTAGCTTTGACAGTTAGACTTACCTAATGTAACAAAGTTCAGTTAGCGCTTAACCGATACTTTGAATGTATGTACGGAACGTGATGTACGGAAGTACAGATATAGATAAAGACAGCAGAGGGACAGCAATAGAGCTCTGTTTTATCCTTTGGATGCAGGCAGTACCTTAAACACGACTACTTTAAATCACCACGCCACCACCAACAAGGGGAAAGGCATGAAAGGTCGCAATCGCAACGTAACAACGTCGATGATCACCGCATGCGGTTGTTGCACAACGCATTCGGTGCGGGCGGCGCGGCGCGGAGGTGTGACATTTAGTGCAATAAGTACATACCTGGATGATACATACTCGGCATAATATCTGCGTGACATATGAGACTAGTTGCGATACCAAAGGTGCAGCTGAGCCATCTGAAGTAATCTGAACTTTATACTTATAACTTTGCCTACAAATGTAATCGTGAAAAATTGCCAAGCACCTTACTTAGGTAGCATAAGATAAGCATTTAGAAGATTAGCAACATGTTCGCGCGTGAAATCGAAATAAGAACTAGATTTTTCACAACTGTGGTAGTGACATCGGATGCCGTGACGTAAGTCGTGGGTTAAGACTCAATGTAGGATTAGTTCTTCAATGAGCTTGAGCTTTCGGTGAAGGACAACTTTTAGTAAGTTATCCACGGTGATAGGGTGCTTTAGTACCTACCCGCCTGGCTGTTTACCACCCACAACTTACCACTAGCTACACTTGATAGCCAATTCATTACGCTTTCACGCCTCAACTCCAACCGACCATCATGAATTTGGCTTGCAGATAGCTTATGGTATGGAAGAGGACATAGACTACTTTTTATACCGGAAACGTGGGTGAAATCGCGGGGGATAGCTAGCTAGTTATGAATAAAACACAAGCCTTTCGGTAGCCAGATTTAAGATTTGATTTTAGTTCTGAGCTTTTAGCAAAGTTAATGTACCAAACAAGACTTTAACTATAAACGTGATTGTTATTTTCAAAAATAAAATAACTTTAAAAAAATTATAGATCTAGCTTTAAACTAAATTCACTCAAAGTCAAAGTCAAAGCCATTTATTCAATTTAGACCCCAGAAGGGCACTTATGAAGGTCACATTTACTGAAGTTACGACACTATATTCAATATCTAAGATAGTACTTTCCCTCTGGGTCCATTCGTTTGACTCAGCCTGTCACTGTATATTTCAATTTATGAGAATTGTTCCGATAAAGCAAGCTACAGCAGGTAACTACGATGACTGAGTCCACCCGTACAGTCATACCTACTCGTTTATGTGTTACCATGAGTTCAGCATTGTGCAAGAATACATCAAATTAATGACAACGGGCACCTATTGTAGATTTAGATGAAAGCATCACAATTAATATTTAATTACCATACCTAACGATGCGACGGTGCAGCCTCGAACAAATTACACGCTCTTAAGATTTTTATGTTTGTTCTAACACTTCACTGGTAATCACTGAATAAAATAAAAGATTTTTCAATTCGAATTTCACCACACTTTGCTTCTCAAGCTAACCAACTTGTGATACTTTTCGAAATATACTAAAACTTGCAGTTTTTTTTAATGAAATTGAATTAAGAAACACAAGCCGCGTACAACACGACACTCCAGTAGCAATGGCCGGTGGGTGATTAAACACTGAATTAGATCACATTACGCGCTACAGGCGCGATTAGATACCTGATTTCAAGTGAAATGTAAACATTATAATTCTTAAAATGTGGTGCATTAGACGTCCGTATCACAAGAATTATCAGTTGGATAAACTTGGACAGCGGAGTCTTGGCGCCGATAAATTTTGTGTGTATATTGAGGATTGTGCATGTGTGTGTAAGGAATCCGATCAATCAGCAGTAAAGGCGAGGATCGGGTTACTCCATCGATAGCACATTGAACGCAAGTACAATAGCGCCTATTCCATGTCATTCAACCTTTCAACAGTCTATTCCTCCGAAAGCCTTTATATTTGCTATATTATATTCCCCGTGTGTTATCTTACGCTAAGTTATAGCGGTAACATTATCCAACGGTACATATTCATGAATAGGTTTAGAATTTCTAATTTTCATTTTCGTTTTGCCAAATAAACTCAATTGTGTGAAGTCAAACGTAACAATTTATTTAGGTCAGTTACTGTAATTCTAATCGTTTTATTTATTTGGATAATAGAGTTATACAATTTATATCTCTATCTCATGTTCAAACGAGATTGAAAAGATTATCTGGTGTGATACATTAAAATATACTTAATCTTCATTTCAGTTTTCAAAAGGAATGGAAATTCTATATTAACATATAATGAAAAATTACGAAGATCAAAAATCACTAAATCGATACTATCATAAAACGATCGACTCTATCTAAAAAATAAAAATAATAATAAATTTATTTCTCTTCACAAGTTTCAACATTACATATAAAAACTAAACAAAAAGATAGGTACACAGTTAGTGATTGTGAAGAGCGGGTGTCTGAAATAGGAATTAACCTGTGTTACAGATCACCAGGAACCCCATACCACCCCATGGAACAAACACTTGTTATAATAATAATTGATGATTCCCTTACTAATGAATAACATCCTTAAGTAACTTATTGCGCTGGACCATTTAATGTTACATTGAGAAGGTTGTTCAAAGCTTTTTTATCTACAAATCATTATCGTCAGTCATCTATGTAATTGAGACAGTCACCTTGTGTCTTATGTGGTACGGTAGGTCACGGTTATTGTCAACTTATAAAGATCTTGAGAGGGAATTGATTCAGTGTGGACCCGCTCGTCCATTTCGCAGCCACCTTTTTGTTTAGACGCCGCTCCTCCACCAGGAAATTAAACAACTTTCAGTGAACTTCGCATTTCAAATAAGTCTGTCTTGTTTGAGTGTCCGTTAACTTTTGTTTTTCGATTAATAGCTGTCTCTTCCCGCTGTTTGTGAACGACGATAATTTTAGAAATAACAAATACTTAGCCGGAAACAGCTTTGAACATAAGTATTAATTTTCTTAATCGCTCAGATAAATTTATTAGCCATAAAATTTCAAACAAATCCTTTCTTCAATATCAGATAGCAGAGCTTTTATTTTTATAGTAATCGTTATGAACAGTGTTCTCTGCTCGGTCGGAGAGACACGGCGCAGGTTATGGCGATGAGGAAATGTTAAATTATTGAATGTGAAGTAAAGTGTAGTCTCGTGCCACATACCAGGTTGCGACACTTGTGACCGAGCCGATACATAAAGTCCACTGACCACTTGCTTTACTTGGTGAATAAGTTTGGCTTATATATGAGTTAAAATATTTGATTTCAACAACAGACAAACTTATTTATTACAATATGCCTCATTTGGAGAATATCCACAGCTTAACTCACTAATAGTATGAAGTTCACCATACCACACCTGCGAAGTAGATAGGATATCGACTTTCGCTCTACATCCATGGACTTATTATCTCGGTCACTGTTTATAACATCCATGGGAAGACAGCCCTTTGTTTTCTCTTTTATCTACTAATTTTGTGGTGTGCAGTTTACTTATTCATTCTGATTTCTGTGTGTGCAGTCGACAAGAATTCAGCTCAATTGGCCGCTATGAGTGGACCGGTTACTTGAACATTGTGCAAGTGCAGGCGACGGCGACGGCGACGGTGACTGCGACGGAGACAGCCGGCCCACGCCCACGCCGCCCGCGCCACCCGTGGCCACGTCACCTCCACAGCCTACACACACCTTCGCTTTCCATACTATTCTTACAGAATTGGGTCACTTTTTGTTTGTAAGAGCATAATATTAAATCTTCATTGTTGTGACTGATTGAGTTTAATGAATACATTGTTCTTGACTGATATCTCAAAGAAATCATGAAAGCACGTTACGGAGTTTGTAACGATTGTTATTTATTTATTTTAAGGGCAACAAACAAACATACACAATAAAAAAAATACAGTGTAGATTGACACCATATCTTTCTAAGTGCTGCCTCAATTACAGGCTACCACAGCATGCATTAAACAAAACAATAAACACTTAAAATCAAATACATTAAATTAAAAGCAAAATCAACAAATTAAAATAAAATTAAGGTCAACACATTGAATTATTATACTGGGTCAACAAAATCAAAAATTTCAAAATGTATAGAGATAAACGGGCGAAATCACTGGACTGTTGCTTTTAGTTGCTTCTAGGATGCTAAAGCTTTTTTATCAGCAACTAAAGTGTTTGGCAGATTTTTAATAAGTGACTTAAGTATTAAAAGCTTTACCATTTTCAGGAATAAAAATATGATCAATTTTTAGCTTTTCAAATCGGGCATTCATTCACAGAAACAAAACTTTGGCAGTCCTCATCAAAGTCAATGCTATCGTTTCGCTCATCGTCGACGAGTATACAAGAAAGCTACGAAAACGTTTCATAAAAAATAAAGCATGTTGTGCGATGAAGATGAGTGTGTCTACTTGTATTTACATCATGTGTCATCGCTTTCTCGTGAATTCGAGCACAAATTAATAACACATCAGCGGTGATCCCGCGCAGCGTCGCGTCCACGTGACGCGCTCGTAAATAAATTAAAAACAGATTTGTAGCCGAAGCAGAGTCTTGCCGGCCGGAGCGGTGACGGCGGGCGATGCAACATGTTTCTCTAATTTTATTACTAATCATACCGAGACACAAGACCGCGCGACACACGCCACGTGGCATCTGTCACGTCGCGTCGTGCGACAACACAGGCATGTGCACGGACGGAGAGGAGGCTGAGATTGTAGCTAAAGTGCATTGAATGTCTGAAACACGCGTCACTGAACCGCATGAAGAGATGCACTTTCCTGTCACATATCTGTATGTACATATATCTTAAAGCCATAGAACTCTATGTATTACGATGCGGTGGTAGAGTCAATTTATAACATTCAAAGTGCCTCACGTGAGCCTTAATTGAATGAATGATTTTTGAGTTTAATCAAAACTTTGTTTTATTTTGCTTATTTCATGGTTATTGCTAGGAAAAGAACTTACCTACTAAAAATAACTAGGAATATTAAATCATCAAAAGTAACAAGCGCAATATATAATTTCGCAAATTAAAGTTGCCTAGAGATATACTCTACATACTGCCGAAGTAGGCAGAGATTACTGCAACGAATGATCGTCAGCTACTGTAACATGGAACATAATATAAATATAGGAATTATTTGATGTCTGCGCCGAACGTATAATACGGTTGTAGTGGATAGGGTGAAGACAAGGGTGAGGAGGGAGGGAGAGGGCTATATTTAGGGAATGCAATCCCGTCATCGAAAATAACTGAAGTATGTAGTGCGCGGGTGACACCGGCACCGGGGATCCACTTGACACATGTACCTATCGCATCCAAACAGATTCTATTATAGGCCGTCTTGAGCACAGGCTGTCCTAACCACGGTGTTTGACGAGTTTAAAGGTCAACATAACATATTTTTTTTTTATAGTAGGTACAATCATGTATAAAAATAAATAAATAAAATAAATGTCAAAGAGTATCGGGATCCTCGGTGTCGACATTGCGAGTGATGTCCAGTTTCGAGGTCATTTGGAAAGTAAAGCCAAACTGGCTTCAAAAAAGATGGGTGTGCTTAATAGGTCTAAGTGGTACTTTACACCACTCCAGCGGCTGCAGCTATATAAAGCGCAGGTTAGGCCGCATATGGAGTACTGCTCACACCTCTGGGCAGGCGCACCCGCTTACCAGTTCGATCCACTTGCTTCGGTGCAAAGGAGGGCCACTCGTCGTATAGTTGGCGATCCCGAACTCACTGGCGGTTTGGAACCTCTCAGCCTTCGGAGACATTGGCTCTCTCTGTGTGTTCTACCGTCTATATAATGGGGAGTGTTCTCAAGAACTTTTTGACCTGGTGCCATCATCACCTTTTTACCACCGCACCGCTCGCAGGCGATGTGGAGTTCATCCTCATATCGTCGAGCCGCCTCGGTCGTCCACACAACGGTTCAGTCGGACGTTCCTACTGCGGACCATTAGGATGTGGAATGAGCTCCCCATTACGGTTTTCCCTCAGCGCTACCATATGGGGTTCTTCGAAAAGGGTATAAAAAAAGCTCTTCAAGGTCGGCAACACATCGGCAATCCCCCTGGTATTGCAAATGTCCATAGGCGGCGGTGACCACTTACCATCAGGTGGACGGTCTACCTGTTTGTCAACCTGACATAAAAAAAAAATACTTTTCGAGATTGGCTGATTAGTGTTGGTAGTGGACTAGTGGTGCTCCATGAAAGAGTGCAGCATAGTTACAATAGTATATGGTGTGACAAATAATAAAATTAACTAATGCTTGACGCATTAGTGTCTTCCTGGTTTTCACATAAAATTGCTAAGCACATGATCAAGTTGTAAAAGGATAATGCCTGACTGTTGTTTTAGTAAAACTTTAACAAGATCTAGTCGTGCTGCGCCATTCATAGCCTGCGGTAATGCTTCTCGGACAATAACAATAGCTCGTGTTTTAGCTACATTTAGTTTAAATTCGTTAACAAACTGAAATGCGTTGGCGCGTTAACATAATATGGAAAGCCAATTAATATTAGTGAATAGTTATTTAGTTGAACGATTTAAATGCTCGCGCTTGAATCACAAACAAAAAAAGTTTGAAGGTAGTCGGTACTTAATTTTAATTATGAAATCCAATTTGTAGCGCGTTAGGATTAGGAATCGAGTTGTTTATGTTATAAGTGAGCGTTGCCTCGCGGCGCTCCTTGCGGTCTCGGTGCTTTCTATAGCTTCATATTTGGGCTATGGATGATTTAAGTATATGGTATGATTATAAGACAGCATTGAAACAAGAGCTGATATCCATATCCACACGGCCGCGGCTGCCTGAAAACAGTAATTTCAGTTATCTGGAACAAACCACGTGCGAATAAATTGTTTGAGACCACAAAGACGAGCCATTTACACCGGCGGCAGTGTGTCTGACACCAAGCCCTTTATATGGAGCCACATTTAATGAACTAGCTGTTTCAAATGAAATATCTTCAATTTCTAGTAAGCTAATCATATCACAGTACAAGTAACTCTTCTTTACTTGTAAGTACTGTGTATTATGTACATTGTACGTTCTAAGTAACAGTCGGTATGATGATAGATAGTAAATACAGAAGTCAAACACAGTAACTGTTACGGAAAAGAGTAACTAATATTTTGTCCACTGTAATGCTCCTGAATTCATAAAATACAATATTTTTAATGTTTTGAAATAAAAGGTGCAATAAATATTACAAAGAATGTTTACAGCATCATGATCAGAGCGTGGGTTTTTAAGTCGTAAATTGTTAAGAGAAAATGAAGCTAAGATTTTACGAGTCCATAACTTTCATAGCAATCCCGCTCTAGCTGCTGATCATTACATAACATATTCTGAAGAGATTACTTTAAACGTTTTCAATTAACGCAGGGCGCTTTAATTGTCAAGTTTATTGGACAATAACTAGCGAGCGATGCGCACTCGTAAAGTGTCTCCTACTATCAAACTGTTTGTACAGTGTTCAGAATCACTCTCATTAAGGCTGTTTTCATACGACCTACTAGGATTTAGTCGTCATAAAGATATAACTGGTGGCCGGTAAATTATTGCTGTAGGAAGAAGATCGTGTAGGTATAAATAGAAAGTATAAATGTAGAGTCAACGTAGCCCATTGACGCTTGCACCACCCCCCAGGGGTATCACTCGCACATTGCCGACCTTGCAAAAATCTCTTCACACCCTTTTTGAAGAACTCCATGCTTTTATCCTTTGGGAAAACCACAGCGGGGAGCTCAATCCATAGCCTGAGCGTCCGTGGTTGGAAGCTCCTAAGAAACCGCACCGTACGTAACCATTTTGGTTCCAATGTGTGAGGATGTACTCCCCGACGATGGCGAGAGTTGTGATGGTAGAAGATAGACGTGGGCATCAGGTCAAACAATTCATCAAAAAGCTGTCCATTGTATAGGCGCGGGTAGAACAAACATGTCTCTCCTTTGACTAAGGGGTTCTAAGCCGCTTCTGAGCTCGGGTCGGGATTCAAATAAAACTCGTAGTATTTTCTAGTTTCATGGCCCGCTAGGAAGCGACATCCGCGCGGTGTGTAAAAATACCCAACGTTTAGCGAACGCCAGTGAGCGCTATATTTGTGTTAATATAGCTGTTATAGCTCCTGATCAACATAAATCACACTGGATAGCTCGGCTCGGTGTGAATGGACGACGCGACGCCGACGCCGACGCCGACGCGGACTAGAGGAACTATTTAGAGGTGATGTTATTGTCAATATAATACGTGACAACTCTTTATGTAAATATATATGTTTGCTCATCGGTTTTTGTTAGTCTCCATAGAATTTATTGAAATTATTAATGCAAATTGACCATAACACCGGCTTGCTAGTGCTTTGGCAAAACAATTATACCGAGGTACTCAAACATTAAACTGTATTATAATTATGCAAACCGTTGGGTAATAACTCAGATGTAATTATAAATGTCACCACTATGAGTTGAGTAATATGAACGAGCATAATTTTCTAGTTTTATTTTTACTAATAAGATTCAAACAACGATAAAAATATTCACAATAATGATTCACTTGGAACACAATATAATATTGAGCAAGCTCGGAGCTCGCTTTCTAAGCAATAACAAATACGGTAAGTGATGAGAATGAAATCAGCGTGTCCATACAACGCCGAGAAGTGCGAGTAGGTGATGAGTCAGCACAGATTGGAAACGGAATATCAGAATGCGTCGCGTCGCGGAGAGCAATGACTTGAGAGCTCTACACGTGTGCGGTGCACTCTCACCGGGAACTATGTACCTAGAGCAGTAACTATGTCGCGCTGCTGAAACTAACCTACTTTCAATTTTATAAGCATAATATTCGGTAAGTACTTACATTTAGATCGCTATTTTCCGAGGCTAAACATACTTTTCGTAAACTATGAACACTAAACTTAAGCGACCCTAGTAAACTTAAAAGGTATCCCAAAAACATAAAGTTATCAACCAATTCTTGGAATATAAAACGAATAAATATTAATACCAACGATTCTATTTCTAATTGAGATGAAAACAAGATGCCCATTTGAAATTCCGTATGACCAAATAGAGCCTCGCTACAGACAGCAAGTGTAAGGGAAGCAAATATCAGTAACAACATTGAATTATTACACATAGAAACAAAGTACACGCGCGAAACATAATCCATTCAATTGGAGCCATAATGGCTCCAAATGAACGCCGCGCTGTCAGTGTACTGACTGGCGTTTTAGTGAGTGGAGCTCTCAGAAAAATAATAAATATGACGGTTTGTGCAGTAAAATTGTGTCATAATTCATCAGGGAAGAAAGATTAGAATTCTGTTGTAATATTCCACAGATAAGCCACTAATTTTATTGCGTAATTCATCTAAAATAACAAAATTTAAAAATAAAAATACTTCCCTCAGATTTCGAGCAAAGTGTTGCCAGTTGTTTGTGTGCGAATTTGTGTTGTTTTGCGTAATATTGATACCGATTTTGTTAGAGTAGAAAGTAGAGTAAGTAATTGAGTCCGATAAGTTGTTTCTTTTACTTATAGCTATTATAACTGACTAGCTGTAGCCCGCGGTTTCACCCGCGTTCTTAGGATAAGTAGCCTATAATACTCGGGATAATGTAGCTTCATATTAGTGAAATAATTTCGAATCAGACTGGTAGTTTTACACAGTAGTAGTTTTACAGGTAGTTTTTTTACAGAGATTGACCCGTTTAAACAAACAAACAAAAACTCTTCCGGTTTATTGTATTATAAATATTAATATTATATTAGTATAGATTCAGTTAGATATTATAAGAATGTATAACTATTCGTCTTTTATACGATAATGATAATTAAATACCTACATACTTCTTAATCTTCGTTTTCTATACAACCTATCATATATGAAACCTATCATTACCAACAATACCTACTACAAATTGTACGATCGTTCATAGCTTTGCACATTGTCTTGGTTTACTATGTTAAAATACCCGACATATGTACTATGAAACATAAACATTAAACTAGTAATAAATAAATAACAGGCCTGTGTCTATGATAAATTATCTAAGACGCAGAACATTTTAAACTATTTAATTAATTTTATGAATACTTACTTCCAATTTCATTCATCATCATTTATCGGAAGGTTAATTTTGCCGAAAAATTTCGTTTAGCTTGCAACATTACTCGTGCGCTTGTGTGAGTGTCAGCGAGTGTAATTATATGGTACTCACGCACACATTGGTTGTCAAGTGGCCTACGTGTCGCGAGGATTTTTGTTCGATACTTCGCTTCTAAGCGTAATAATTCAATGAGTAACAAGTTAAAAGTAGGAGCGACAAAGTGGCGCGTCCTCTGTTCACACAGAGATCACTCATGAAGGAAACACTGGACGCGAGCGAGGTTTCATAAAGGGCTTATTATACCTTCCTATATTTAGGATCCTAACTAGGATGGTTCTAACAAGGAAGCAGGAAGCTACTTATTACACTACACTATCTTGCTTTCTAACTAGGACGCGGCAAAGAGTATAGCAACTATACTTAAAGCGGGACGGACGACTCGTAGGGATGTAACAAAGGTCGATTTAAAAAAAATATAACTATACTTACATCGATGTTCTTCCGATGTTTTAAGTTTTTTATTCTCTCAAACTGATCACACAAATTAAAATTTTAATGAATACAAATGTGCTCCTTTATGTTAAAATAAAACAAAATTGAACTTTATGTAAGTAAGTACCAAGTATTAATTTATAAATAATGTAGTACTTTCAATGTACGGATTATTTTTCTATTATTGTTTCTTGATTACTAATGACCTATACATTCATCCTTCAAAATATACGCCAAGACTTTAGAAGGGCCTTATATAATTATTTCAAAACATCGATGTTTTGAAATAATTATATATTGTACGGATTATTTTTCTATTATTGTTTTTTGATTACTAATGACCTATACATTCATCCCTCAAAATATACGCCAAGACTTTAGAAGCCTTATATAATAATTCAAAACATCGATGTTTTGAAGAACAATGTTACATCCCTAAACGTCCTAAATCGGAGCGACGCGATTACACTTTCCTGTTTAAGGAAGCAGAGCGGTTGGGACCTTCCTATCTCACTACTTAGGACACTAACCGTTCTTTCTGCGATTACACGTTCCTATTTCCTAGTTAGGATCCTAAAAATAGGAACGTGTAATAAGTGCTTTAGCGCCATCACCGAGGGGCGCGCGCGGCGCTCCCCGGAGTGCCCTTCCGCACCTCCATCTCTGTAAATAGGCATCAGACGATCAGTGGTTAAAGGACGACCGTTAACAAAAGGATTCGTACATGATATGATAACTCTTTTAATTGATTCATTAGGTATTAGAAGTGTTTTATATACCAACTTATATTATATAGCTGTATGATATCATTGATCTAGGAATAATTGAGGAAGAAAGTAATGTTAGATCTATCGTATGAATAGAAAAAATAGACGAGCAACTTTGTTCGAGTTTAAATATTCAGGATGTTGAGCTTTCCTTGTTCAAATAAGTTTTCAAGTGACTCTTTCAAAGTAATGTCACTGTCATTGTGTATACCATGGAACATCTCATAATATTCATAACTAATTTTGTTATGATCAACTACGAATGCGTCATTAAGTCGAAGGGTTTGCGTACAGATATTACACAAGATGAACGTCAGTTAAACACGATAGGGTATGGCTGAATGATTCTTTTTTTGCTTAATTTCGAACTTTTTGTGGTTTAACACAAAACATTCAGAACAATAAAATCGTAAATGTTTATGAAGGTATTCATAAAAAACTTAATATCTCGTTAAGTAACAATTACACCGTCCTATTTTTAGGATCCTAACTAGGTACCTAACTAGGAAATAGGAAGGTGTAATCGCAGTTAGAACAGCTTATGCTACCTAGTCAGAGCGATCCCAGTTATGATCCTAGTTAGGATCCTACAAATAGGAAGGTGTAATAAGCACTTAATGTAATGCATAACAAATGTAACTTGTACGGCTGTCTAAGGTTTTTCGATCAGTAATCACCAGTGAATTTAAATTGTGTTATACTGTGCCCTAAACAAATCTTATCCCTAATAATGTGATGTGATGTGATGTGAAGTTAACGTTTTGTATAGGGCAGTAGTCTAAGAAGAATCCATGTAAGTCTATCTAAAAATGTTTCATGTCTTATAAGACATTCAGTCGCTCTGCTGGTTATATGAGACATATTACAAGAAATGTCTGACCAGACACGCCCATACATTTTATGTCTTATGTCTGATAAGACACATGCCATTTTCTTATAATGTGCAAAGGCGCTCACTGTACTGATAATTATGTAGTGGATAGGGAAGTTAGTTGTTAAGTTTACATAAGCGATTGTTCTTACCGACATATGTAGATGACAGGAAACATTAACCGCGTAAAGTACTATGAGCATTTAGATTAGTATGCATGAGCGTGCTCGCAGGGAAAATCGGAATGTGAACTATATTTTTTCCTATTGTGGTAGTTAAATAAATAAAGATCCTGGGGTATGATGTCGGATATCGCGACTATATAGAGTCGCAGGTAGGTCTATTCCTACGATAAACTTTCGGTGAAGGAAATCATCATCGTGAGAAAACCTTTACGGTGCGGTGGTGGGGTACTTTGTGCTATCACTTTCAAATTGAAAATTTGACACCAAACACCTATCGGTGTATTACGTTACGACATTTGCATTTGAAAGCAAGTTCCCTTCTAGGCTTTGTGTGCTTTTCACCTTCAGGCACATCATCAGTAACCATAATGAGATTGTTGTCAAACACAATCCTATACATAGTGTAAAAAGAGTGGTTAAACTGTAGCCGTCATTATTTTTCGCAATATGGTGGTCGATGCTTGTTCAAGTAGTTATGCAAATTGTCAGTGGCGCGCGTGATTGAATATTGGTTAAGAAAACATTATCGACAGGTGTTCACCAAACAAGTGGTTATTTTGTCAGATTGTTTAAATAGTTTATTCAAAAGTGGCTCATAGTTTATGAAGTAAACGTAGGTATATAATCACACGGTTTTGTTTACCTCTTTCGGACACATAAATTACTTGTGACTAAATACAATTAAAGTAAAAATCACGAAGTGTATTTTATGTCCGTTTCTAGGATAAATCTGAACTCGAAGACACCATACCACAGACCATACTGACCTTATGAATGGGTCTAGAGAATACCCACAAGCAACTAACTTCCAGACAGTGTCATATTAAAGTGCCTATCCTACATCGTAGTTTTAAGGCGGCCCTCTGTGGCCGGCGCAACTTCAACGCAAGCATAGTCTAAAAGCTTGTTGTTTCATCCAACGTAATGTTTGACTACGAAAAAAGAGACACAGCATCAGAGCCGTCGGTTATCAGTCGGTAAATTCTGCTGATCACTCGCGGCCGCTTCGCTAGGTCGTCATTCATGATTTCGCATTCACAAAACTTGTTCCAGGAGTATACTTCTTGCGAAAAAATCTTACAAGTTTGTAAAAAAAAAGGTTAGTTATTTAGAATCTCCAATACATTTGCAAGCCTGGTATCTAAATGTTTTCTTTACTTTTACAATTTATAGGTACATTAGATATGGCCAAAGTTCAGGCAAAAACGCTGTTTTTCGGAGGCTTTTACTGAATTTGTTTCACACTTTTTTTAAATTACGCCTAGATACACGGCTAGATATAGTGCACAAGATACTAATTTGTTCAAAACATCTAACGAAAAATGTTTAACAACGCCATAATAAGTACAGAGGTTTTGTATGAAAAGTATGACGAATTGAGTCCTCTTAAACTTCTTAGTGTAAAACTGTAAATCCACTTTAAAGGCGGTGTTATTTTTTGAATGAACATTCAAGTTAGTCCAGTAGAGTAGAGCATTGTTTTGTCTGTCTCATGAAGATAATAATCGGCGTCGATGCGGTGCTGCGGTGGTGATCACAATCGCTATTCAAGTGTGAGGCAGTAAAAAGCGGCTCCTTTCATGTCCCCTCACGTACGTGTCACTGTTGTTACGGAAACTTTCACCGAAAACATGTCGAAATTGTGTCAAAACATGTGTACAATGGACGTGCCCTCCCGTGGCCCAATTAAGAGCACGGAACGACAGAACCATCCGGGATTGTCATTACCAACCAAATGGCGCAATAGCAGGTACAAGACGAGGGTCGAGTGGGCAACATCAGCCACAGCCACACAAAACAATCGGAAAATCTCTCGAACCCATAACGAGTCGTATTTTCCGTTAAATGTGAATATTTTCTATGCGCCATAATAAAGATTTCTAAAGAAATACTTTTTACGCGATGAAAAGAACCTATGAAATATAATTCAAGTATAATGAGGTTCTATTTACTGAGTTCGTCGGCTTGTTTCCTTTTCCACATAAATGTCAAAGGCGAGAGGGCACCCGCCCACGCGGTGCGGTGCCGGTGTCGCGCCGCCGCCGCCGCCGCCCGGTGCCGGTGCGACTCGCTGCAAACTGAGATCTCGGGATCGACTCACCTACGAGTACGATCCCACGAATAATTCAGCGAGTTGAAACTCGACGACTACCTCGAGCGGATACGGAAATCAATGAAGAGTAAAAATAGCGTGCACCATGCGGTCACGGCTTCATTACCAGTTGTGTTGTGTTATGTAGGTGCTTTACATTTGCAGACGTCACGTCAATATTGATCGAGCGAGCGCTATCGTGATCCTACACTTTGTATCGTGACGTGCGGATCCACGACTCCGTGCTACATAACGCGCGGCGCGGCGCGGCGCGGCTCGTGAGCCTCCCCTCAACACTTACTGAGTGCTAATATCATTGTACAAATAAATTGAATTTATGTTGTCCTAGAATAGTGTTATGTAGTAGCAAGAAAATATACTGAGCCGCTAATTAAATTATTTTATAGGTCTAAATCAATTTTAGTGCAACATACATTTAAATTAATTTGTTTTATATCTTTGTAACGTTTGAATTCTTATACCGTTCAATTGAATGCATGAATCTTTGGTGAGTGCGCAGCCGGGAAAGAATTCTGACATAGAAAAAAAAAAGGGTCGGTGCAAAGAAACGCTGATAGCTATCATATTTATAGTATAAGTACCTAACTCATAAATGTCGCAGTGTTGAATGGTGTTAGTCATTTTAGTACCTATATCAAGATACGAGACTAGGAATTTCTTTGAAACATTCCACGGCAGAATGGTCAAAGAGTAATCTGAGCATAGAGGGAAACACGGACTTCTACGAAGGCAGCGATAGAATTAAAGTGCCAGCGGGAATGTGAACTCCCTGTGACGTAAGGTATCATTGAATCTAGAGAAACGACATATTATGTCTCGTTCCTTCTGAAAGTTGCTAGTACGTGATTGATTTAACCGCTGATCTAGATATCAAATGGAGGGCAATAAGATGGTATTGTGCAGCGCTCAGCGGCCGCCGAGCGCGATGCAACGGCCGGTGGTCCGGTCCAGCTGCGCGCATCTGTCATAATGGACGGAACTGTTGACAATTGGCCGCAATTACTGACAGCCACAGGGTTTCTATTAGATGTGCCATGGCCTGACGCACACGAGCCCGAGACGGTACCAAATACGTAGCGGTACACAATTGAGACAATTGCAATATAGTCAGCAGCTGTACTGTGTGTTACGAGGTATTGACTGTCGTGATCTCGATAGGCTCTTACGTCATTGTGGTATAAAGAGTTGATAGTGAACTTCTATTTCGGACTTTTTACAATCATGCAAATAAATCCTACTTTTAATTGAACGGTGTAAAACAATTTGAATATATCAGTGAGGTAATAATCGGGCAGTCGATGAAAAACTCGTGTCAGTTTCAGGGAGGCGAGTTATGTTGTGTTAGCGGCCGACTATGCAGATGAACTTATTATTAGTACGGTTCATTGACCCCTAGGATCGTTGACCTTTACATATACAAATTAGATCCCTGGATCACCATGGGCCGCTTCGAATGTGTACTGAGATTATAACATACGTAACAAGGAGGATATAAATGGCGATAGGTGTCGTGAGCGGCAGGAAGTGAAATTATGTATCTACATACTTCATAAAAGAGTACAGTTAGCCTATATTTATTTTGTTTCTTACATACATAGGTCATACTTTCCATAATCCGTTGTTAACCATAATCTCACCATGGTAAGTGATGATATGGGACATGGTAAGGGACGGTATTAATTCAGGTTCAATTGAATAAAATTAACGATGAAAAGTAAGAAATAAATTATTGACAAATTGTAAAGTTCACAAGTACTACGCCACAAGCATACTAATTGAATTTGAGTGCTTGCCGACTGGACTTTTGGGGGTAGACGGTCAAGCGAATACCGCAACCAAAAAAGCTAATATGAAGCTTTGCAAAAGCACAATTTGTGAATGAAGTGAGTGAAGAAATGATTGTTGAGTCACTTTCCTAATACAATATGTAACATGAATAGTACCACAGCTATGGGTTTGACATAAATGACAAAGTACCAGAGGTATGCGATGACGTGAGTGAGGGTAACAAGCGTGACCCCTGGCTGACACTAAACACACAAGCAATTTGCACGCATCGCGCGCGGCAGCGGCGCCGACGCGACCAGCTCCACCTGACACCTTGTCATAATACGCCACTAACACAATTTGGCCAATTTAGCCGATTCACACGGAACTATCGCTAAATTTTGCGACGGGTCTTTTATACCCTTTTCTGTGCGAGGTCACCTCGATGCCGAGGACATTGTAGGGCATGTTTTGGTTTGAAAATAATCCGCCTTTTTTCGATGTTATAAATAGTTAATTAGAGCATTTAGACCGAAGAAAAAATAAAGACATAAGGGAGACAACTAAAGTAATTGACGCTCTAGAACACTGCAAAAAACATAAGTTGAAATGGACAGGCCATATTGCACGCATGAGTGATGACAAATGGGCAAAAAGATAACAACTTGGCACGGCCTAACAGGCAAGATTGCAAGAGGCAGAACAGCATACAGATGGGTCGACGAGAGGACGGGACTGGATGGAATTGGCGAAGGATAGAACGGTGTGGAGACAATTCGAGGAGGCCTTTACTCGTTGAGGGGTCCTTATTAGCACTTAATTATAATTTAAAAAAAAACAATTATAATGAATTAATTTAATCTTTTAATAAGATTAAATAAAGTAAAAAGAAAAAAAACACGCATGTTAGTATTAAAAAGAACTTATTTGTTACTAAAACTAGGTATTTGTAAAACTACCATATTAGAAAAAAACTCTTTGTTATTAAGGAATAAAGAAGGCTTATTATTATATTGGCCGGATCAGCAAATGATAAAATGCCTTATATAATAATGCCTAACGACATCACAAATATATTTCAATCGTGTCCTGCCGGAGTATAGGCAAATTCGCAAGATCTATGTCACAATGCTGCAATATAAATAGATTCATAAACGAACAATAGTACCTTATTGAAGCCACTGTAATCGCAATCACCCTCTTGGTATACTTACAGCTACTTGTGTGGTATGAGAAGCCGTTCAGTGCGACATGTCGCGTCGCGATATTCATGCGTGTTAGTTCACGTGCTCCCCCATCTTTATCACGCGCGTGATTAATGCCGGCCTTATGTTGTCTACCTCCTGATTTTATCACGTCACTATATGGCATAATTTTCTCTTTGACGATTATTAATCAATGTATTTCTATGTACATATTTAGAACATAATATTTCACGCAACAATCTCGAGATTCATATTCCTTCAAATGTGAAAGATTATTACAATTTCAGATTAGTTTCGTGGTTTGAATAAACTTTGAGAATCTAATTAAAGTATCACAGAATACACAGATGAACAGATAATGTGTTCCACCCCTTATTGACTGCTTGAGTTTATTGGTTACTTATCAAGGTGGATGACACCTCCATTTAAAAGGGAAGATCTTCCGCCAGGCTGGTTCATCGTGCCGCGGTCCAAATGTACATGTCGGAGTTGTTATAACGCAGATTCTCGAGAAAACTTCGTAAGCGCGATGCAGGATGTTCTGGCGCCATCTATCTTTCTCTGTGTGCACGATCTCTGTGTTACTGATAGATGGCTGATAGATGTCGCTACACTTATACATTTTTTTGCCAGACTGTAGAATGTGTAGAACCAAAGATTTTCTGAAAAGAAAGAATTTCTGGGAATAGGGAAAGAAGATCATTTATATTCATCTACGTACATACAATTGTATAATACATAGTATTTAATCTTTAGTAGTACAAAAGTCGTGTAGCGATCAGGCTGCGAATGTGACCGAGCTATCCCGGAGCGAAAGTAGGTCACGGTTCGCAGCATCATGCCATCGGTATCGAGTCTAAAGCCTTTCTACAGCTGCACTGTGGTCTTAATTGCAGCTGCTGCTGGTATCAGGAGCCGCATCGAGCCGCATCGAGGCGAGCCGCGTCGCACTAGATGGATGGCCGTAAATGGCTTTTTAATCTGTAGGATCGGATCGGTCGCGCTCTCATCTTGGATAGGTATGTTTCGTTGTTCGCAGCCGTGTTCCAGTGGTACTGCACGTAGCGTGTGTGTTGTGTAAACTAATGCAGCTCGCTGTTGTTTTAAGGAAGCCACACAATTTTAAAATTAAAATGAAATAGCACACAATGTACACTACTTCATCCACTTGTACAACGTTGCGCCATTTGCTAAATAACAGTTAATCTCTATCTCGTATGCTTGTAAAATTTTACAGGTACAAAACTTGACTCAATGCCTCATATATTATTAGGGCGCGTACTGTAATATAGACTAGGCGCCTATTGCTAGTGTAGCTGTTAGAAAGCTGTGAGAGTAGTAACCGCAACTCTATTGGTTGGGCGAGAGAGGGTGATCTCACCGCGCTCGCAAACGGCACGCGGTGGCTTTGTCGGTTTATATTCATATTATAGTACATAGACGTGGTAAAGGTTTATTTTCATACTCTACAGGAGATACTTGGAACTATTGAATGCAGTATCGTAGGCGTCGTGTGACGGGTCGCTCACTTCCTTCCAAAATGGCAAGGAGGGTGATGGCTGCCACACGCGTCATACTTGTGAACAGGTGCTGCTTGTGGGGGCTGGTCTGCATAAGTTTGCTATTTACTTATTAAATAGCGATTCAGTCTACATTGTAGTTTTTGCCGCCGCGCCGGGGCACGCAAATGTTGTCAGTGCGATTAGAATGTAAATATTATGTAATAAATCGAAGCTTGTTTTGAAAAGAGTAATTGCTGAGTTTATTGCCGGCTCTTCTCAGCTTTTATTATCTATAGCAAATGCTCGACAACTGGTACAACTTCAGTCAATGTTTCCTCTATCTACGATATTACGGGTGAGCGCCTTTGTGTCTCAATAAAATGTTCGTCAAAACTCTCGCAACATTTGCGGGAACTCATCGCAATATGATACGAGCCCGGTGTCATCAGTCCTCACGCCCCATTAAAGAACTGTCTGATATCTAAAAAATATGAATCGTTTCCGTCGTTTTCTTTCTCTTCTCATGATAATTTAAATAGGGATATCCTTATGATTTTCGACAATTTTGTTGAAAAAGTAAGTTAGAACTTCTAAGATCAAAGTCATTTAAAAATAAATTAAATTTTACTATGAGGCTCTTGTGAAACACTTGAAGCACATAAACACGGTAACTTGATCATTGACATTGTTCCACATCGCGAGGAACAGAGCCACCTAAACTACTTGCCTTCGCATTCTGAAGGTGAGAAGAAAAGTACCATAAACGTATTTTCTTTTTCGTTACATTTCGCCACAGAAGGAGTTATGACGAGGCCAGAAAATGCCTATTCACTCTGGCCTTGAAAACATCTAGGTTAAGGGGTGGCAGGAAATCTAGACCTCGGAAATGAGCTCCACTCTTTTGCTCGTATAAAAAACGAGGAAGTAAAGCATTGTGTCTGTATAAGCGAGATGTCGACAAAGTATGAGTGGAGTGCGACGGCTTGTAGTTCGATGGAGGAATGATATTGAAATATTGTTTCAGTTTCATATTTTTGCACTGCCACTGTAAAATAATTAAGATACGCATCGATTGGACTCAATTATATTTTAGTGCCTTTTGCGATCGAGATCATGGGACCGTGGGGGTCCGAAGCTCGCCGTTTTGCTCGCACCTTGTCATCAAAATTTATCGAGACCTCTGGAGACCAGCGGGCGGGGAGCTTTTTCCGCCAACACGTCAGCCTGGCTATCCAAAGAGGAAACGCTGCCAGCCTTTTGGGAACCTTGCCGTTAATCGGAAGCAGCGGCAGGCTTGAGGAAATTTTCTATATATAGATTGTATTTTGTACATATTTGTTGTAAATAAAGATTCCTAACAAAAAGAACTCTATAAACTCAATGTTGTTCGATGAGTAAGAGGCAGGTGCATGGGCACATGGGGTAGAGTGCGGTAATTGTCGTGTGTGCGGTGCGACAGATTGACGCGGAAGCGACAGATTGGCGCGGCGCGGTGCAGGCGGCAGCGGCAGCCAGCGGGCGGGTGATTTCCTCTGGGGCCAAGCGCCGCCGCCGCCGGTCCCTCCGCCGAGCTCACGTGCTACTTTGTTTGCAGGCATACTCAATTGGCAGCCAATCATAATACTTTGTCTAACATTATTAGTAATATTCAAATTCGGTGTACGTTTTGAAATGTTCGGTCTACTGAATGCTGAATGTCAAAAATATTGAATTTTACGTTTGATCGTGTTGTTTATTTTAAAATGAGAAGTGGTTGACTAAATATTGATTCAATAAATCTGGAGTGGTAGCGAAACGGCCATGCCAAATATTTTGACTAAGGTGTAAAGTTTGTGAAGTTAGGGCTTGTAGAGTTAGGGCGTGTAGAGTTATATGCTTGGCCGTTTCGCTTACATGAGATCTGAAAAACATAGGGTTTTGGTAATAATTTTGACATTACGAACAAACAAATCAATTTTACTTAATTGTATAGATTAAAGCCGAAGTCAGTGTAAAAGATCCCATGTGTGTTATAACTAGGAAATAGATAGGCCGGTATTTATTATGTGGCGATGGCAGCGAGCAGCGATCAGTGTCCCCTCACCACCACCAGTGACCACCACACACCACACACCACACACCACACGCACCTCACCAACTATTCAACACGCAGTAAACCGCTAAACGACTCACTCACGGACGCTGACAACATTACAACATAGAACACGCTAGTCACGCTCAGCTGAAACATTACATGTCGTTTTACTGACTCTTGACTTACTTTACTTTCTTTTAGCTTTGTAAGTACGATAAGTGCTGTTTATTGCAAATGCTATACAAGGCACTTTTTTATCACATTACTAATACTAACTGCACAATATTTGCGGCCTTTGTCATCAAATTTAGACTGTGCTGTATCAATTGACTGATCGTAATGATTCATGTATAACTTATACGACAGTTTATGTCGTACTATGGATAAAATAAACGATACTTTTTATGTTGGGAAATTGTCCTCGGGAGCATGGGTAAACTATGGATAGGTACTCCCCGTGGTTTATCTAGTTTTGCTAGTAACAGTATTATGGGATAAAAGGGCTAATAATACATCCGCTGCGGCCGGCAGGTTGCCAACCGGTCACTCTTGAAGATGCTGGGAACGATTTACTGCAGATAACGGCATAAAGTACGTATGTAAGTATAAGAAGATCTACATCAATGAAATCGTTGCATAGGACGATTTGCCCATAGCTTTCTCAAGAACCATCAGTTT